>LS057610.1:0-10773 GCA_900241095.1 Acartia tonsa
ATGTAACAAACACTTAAAAACTTTTAGAAAAAGTGAAAGATGGAGAATTGATAGTCGTACTTATAAGTAGCACACCTTTTCTATACCTAATGCATGGCTGTCCGTATGGTCAGGTCACAGACCAACAAAATTGAGATTATTTTCTAACATATTTTCAAAATTAGATTAAACAAGTACAAAAATCTAAATCGGACGAACTATGTTATATAGCAGGTGTTCTGTTGTCACAAAAGAGAGAAAGAAGTTGATTAAATACTTTTTGCTCATTGTTTCAGAGAATCATCACAAAAATTAAAGCCGTCTATCTAAAGTAGCACCCAAGATTTACCCTTCCATTTCTTACAGATCGACGGACAGACAGACGTACATTTCGAATAATAGAGTAGCTTCGCTTCTTAAATAAAATTACAGTTACATGTTAATACTACTTGCGGGCGTGTTACATCATTTCATAAAAAATATATAATTTGTCATTGCTGTGCTATTTGTAGACATGTATATCCTTGTATGTATGTATATGTGGGCTACTTATCAGTCAGTAAGAAGTTTAGAAAATTGAATAAATTGTCAGGTTAAGGTCAAATTTGATTGAATTTGCGTAGTCTGGGGGATATTCAATATTATTAGATCATAATACTGCAAGTTTACTACGATGTACATTATCTACGGATTGAGGTATTTAATTCATGTGAAAACTTTATCTACTCTATAGTTAGCGTCTACCTTTAGGTCAATCCATCCAATGAAGTCCACAAAATTTATTCACAAATAAAGAATAGAATTAAATTAATTTAGTTCGCGCTCTAACTATATTAAGAATTGTTATATTATTACTTTCATTTACTTCAATAAAGTGATACTTGCAGCTGGTTAAAATAACGATATTCCCAATCCCCTCTCCTCTTACTGGATGAACGAATTGACCAATAAATGATTCCAAATCAGCTACGCAGCAGCCTCAAGGCTTAATGTGGCAGAGTCTGCGGCTTGCGAGCTCTAAAGCTTAATTCTACATTTTAATTTTTTAGTGCAAACAGATCAGTAAAGGAACCTAATGTTAATTCAATATTTCCCAAAAATTGTAAGTCAATAATAATCTTATTCAAGGAAATTTGCAATTCAATAATATTCATTTCGTAATAACTTAAATGTTATAGCTATAACTATTATATAAACTTAAATGAAAAAGTTATCATATTTAAACACTTTATAAAGTCTTTTGCCTAAAAGTACCATTACAAAACATGCATCATAAAAATACAAGGACAGTTTTGTCCAAAAAATTGCGCTCTAAATTGCAAAATGAAGATATTGTCAGTAGATCGAATATTCATAGCGTATAATGTTTTCTAGGCTAGCACATTAAATCTTTAGCAGTAATGATTATTTTTTAAACTGCCAAAAAAATCATTTTTATTGTGAAAAAAAATAAGAAACAAACTTTAATGAAAGAGAAGCTAAGCATCTAAGATAACAAATTGTATTTACTTATCGTTAACGGCTTATGTGCATTTAGATATCATTTTTAAAACTTTGAACAATATTTTTACCTCAAAATACATTTTATAATTTCTCATTGTATATTCTATTAAAATTATTAAGAACTTTTTTAAAGTTACAAAGTATTACAACTTAATATTGTTTTCATATAGCTATAGATGAACCATTATTTCTTATTTCAAAGGGGTACTTTCCTAACTCTTAATGTAGCCTTACCTAAAAAAAGTATTTATTAATAGGGGTGCTGCCACTTTTACCACTAGCAAAAATACAATCACTATGTTTTTGTCAATTTCGTTTTTAGCTGTATTTTTGGCAATAATTTTATTTGCTACATGGTATATCACGGAATCGTTAATCTGCATTGTTTATGTTCTCTTGTCAATGTCCTATGGTATTTTAAAACAGTGAAAAAAAGGGATAAGACAATAGACGATAAATTGATATATATATATATAAATTACCTTCTTTGTAGTTAAAATATTTTTGGTTTAAATAACATATCAAAATTTAATGTAAGTATCTAAAGTTTTTTAAGCCAACGCATAAAATAATGTGGTTATAAAACTTTGGGTACCAGACCAGCTTAATTTACAGTCTAACTTCCCCTACTTCCCTGATTTTAATATGAAATTTTGAAAGCATACTAAGAAACATGAGAGTATGGGGAAAATAATGCAGATATTTAGGCTTGCAGCTAATCTAAAACAACTATTACACCTAAATGAAACATTACTGGATATGTAGAGTGAAGCATCTACACTTATAAACGTTTGTACGTCTTACTTGATTATTAGAGAATTTATAGCCTAAAGAAGAAATGTATGAATTGTTAAAAACAAGTTATAATAATTTTCCTGATTATTATAACTTTGTCAGGGGATATCGAAAAGTGTCATGTGTGACGTCCTAAAAATACGTCTATTATCCATCTCTTTTTTAGGGGTTTCGTTTCCTTCCTTCTCCCCACTCATCCTTCCTTTTTAGACGTTTGTTTATGACATCACACAAGCCACTTTTCGATGTCCCTTTTTTCATTTTATGTAGTTCATATATACTTCTTGTAGTTACTGATGTGCTAATGAAAGACATAATTGTTCTTGTTTTTTCTTTTCTTGAGAGGTAAGATTGTTGAAATGACGCAAAGAATTTTCTTCCTTTTTCAAGAAAATGCACGGCAACAAAAAAAATTATTTTAAGTTGCGGAGCTGCTCTATAATTAGTATAATCCTTATTCTCCTTTCAATGTTAATGGTTCATATACCTTTTCAATGCGAATTTGATTAGTTTAGAAGTATATAGCCATTGAATAAATACATTTGTTTCCAATTTTTTTATCTTTTATTTCGAAATAAATATTATTTCTCTATTACTATTATGGATCTAAATGGATAAGACAATTGTCGATAAACAAATAATGTTACATAAAATTACCCTTTATTAGATTACAATTATTGGGTGAAACGTTTGAACACTCATTTTAATAAACCAACCAATTAAAATTCATTAAAAGTCCTCAAAATTGTTAAGCCAACGGATGAGAAAACGTGTTTTGTATAAAACGTTGGGGACTAGTGTAATAAGCAGCCCAATGTCCCAAGCCTCGCTGACTAACAAAAAGTAAAAATTGTTTATTTTTTTTATAGTGCAACTTTTCTCACATTTACCTTTTCTCCGTACTTCGTAGATACATATTTCGGCATGTTAACAAAAAAATAAATGTTTTGGACCTTTAACATATCCTACATTGAAGAAGACTATTAGCCTAAGATCTCACTATCCTCTACACCGATATGGTTCTTCTTTTCAGTGAAGATTCGCATAGTTACAGGAAATAATTGAACTATCTTGGGGGAATTTACGCCCTTGGAAAAAAAATTCCCCCCTTAAAATTTAAATGCTGCTCCCTAAAAGGAACTCTATTATTAACTTTGTCGATCTGTCCGTTCTTTCATCAGTTCGTAACGCTTTAGGGGAACTAATATATTATCGGATGGTATTTTTTTGAAAGAATATCCATACCTATAACCATTTAAAATTTTATGCGCTTGGCGGTTATCAATGGTACAAAATTTATTAAATATATAATAAAACAAATAAAAAATATGTGAAAGGTTTCGTAATTTCCCCCCAATATATTCATTATTAATTTATGACCTCTGAACATCTGCTTTTAAAATCATTTTGTTTGTATTTCCCTCCATTATTTTTTGTGCCTCTTTACTTATAGATGTTGTCATCTTTGTTTTAATAATAAGAGGCCATCCCACTATAATACTTGGCTGTGTAGAACTAATAATGATAAGCTGCTAACTTACTTCCAGCTTCAAAGTATTTTCCAGTTACATCTGCCACAGCCGCATAACTAAAAAGAGATATATATATATATAAGTATATTAGCAGAGAGATAGGGGACAATAGGCTGTTTATTACGCTAGTCCCCAAAGTTTTATAATAACGTTTTCTTTTTCGTTGGCTTAACAACTTTGGAAACTTTAGTGAATTATGATTAGTTCATTCATTAAGTTGAGTGTTCAAACGTTTCAACGACTAACTTAAATCTTAAACTTAAAAGGATTTTTGTACTGATCGCTAATTCTGGATGTTGTCATCCTTGTATTTGATGTGATTTTAATCCTATTTTATAAAGTAGTAAGCTTTTTTGTCTGTAGTGAAGGATATCGCTAACCGCTGAACAAATTTATTCTCCTTTAGAATGAAGCTTTCTATAGGTTTCGGGATGGTTTTAGGCTATTTTATATTGATAAAAAATTCGTTGTATGGTTTTGAGCTATTTTTCTGCTATTTCATATCCTTTCGAATACCCCTAAATACTAGGGACGCAGCCACTAGTTCTGTAATGTAAAGTAGTAAGGTTTTTTTTGTCTGAGGCTAAAGATCTCGGAAATTTCTATTTTGAATTGATTATACTTTTCAAAGCTTTTTAAATGTTATGCGTTAGTTAAATTACTGAAATCCTCCTCCTTCCCCTAGATGCCAGGGGAGAAGCAACTTTTAATTATTATTAAACATGCTTACCTGATCCAAAGTATGTTGTTTGCAATGTTGAGTAATGCCAGTGCAGCTTAACATTTATGTTTATTTTTAAGTGAAGATTCTCACAATTTCGAGCTTGTATTTCCGTCCACCCGTCCACAAATTTGGTTATGGTAATTTTATTGATATTGAGCTTTTTAAAAGCGAAGCTTTTCTATAATTAGGTACGTATGTCCGACCGTCCATCCGTACGTCTGTAACAGCTTTTTAATTTAGGCATGTTAGATTTATCCTATCGATTTCAAACTTTGTATGGTGATTCCTATAGGAGTTAGGTACGAGTTACATAATGTCCGTACGTCCATTTCAAACATGTTGCTTTTTAGCTTTTTTAACAATAAATTCTATGTGATAAAATTATCCGATTTATCTGATTTTTGGAATACTGATTCCTAGGATAACAAAGTACATTGTAATAAGCGTAGCAACTCTTTAACAAGTCCTAAAAATGTAAGTATGTCCCTGTATTTAAGCAGTTTTTCAACAGATTTACTTACAATTTTGTTTCGTTTGACTTGTATACATTTATATTCTGATTATTCAATTCTGACACTTCACAAGCGTTGATGTTTGTATGACCTCCGTTTCAGAGCTTCGCTTTTATGGATATTGTCATACTTGTTAAAACTGAATTTTTCATTATGGCTTTGAAACCGCTTAAAACCTGCTGAATAAGAAATTGTTCGGAGCCATAATAAAAATCATGTATAGTATCGTATCATAAGTATCTACGAATAAGAAAAGCAAATCATACAATTGTTCTGTTTGCGCCCTGGTCTTTGGACATTGAGGCCAACAAAGTTATTAACATATCATGTTACTATCCGCGGAAAGCTGTATATAATATGAAGCGATAACTAACTATTGTGAATGAACATAATAACCTAAAACGAGCCATCTGCGTGTATATAATTGAAACTCGGATTGATTAACATTTTCATCACTCATTGTAACATCTGATACAAAATGACAAGCATCACATCATTCAAAAGTAGCGAAGCACAAAAAAATCATGGAATTGCCCAACTACCAAGAATTAAACGAATGTTGTTGCTTTCACCTAAGGTGCATGTCAAGCACTGACCTATAGTAATAAACAAACAAACGGCTCCCCCTCCCCTAATTTTCACTTTGAGGAATTTTCACGTTGGAATTTTCTTTTCTAAGGAATTCAAAGTTACTAACTATTATATATAAACTGTCTTATATATTATACATTAAAAGCTATGACTTTCTCGTTTACTCTCTTTAATGTGAACATAATTCTATACAAGATCCGAGAAAATTATTTTTTTTTAAATAAAAGCGTCTAAAAAGCTGCTTCAAAACAGTTCGACCGCTATTGATGTCTTATACTTAATTGTGCTCCATATTGATGAGAGTTATGTCAAGAAGATTCTGCCTTTTATCTTTTATATTAAATGAGTTAATTCCATTTCCCCTATAGCGTTACGGACTGACGGACAAAGTGATTTATTGAGTAGCATCGCTACTAAAAAATCTAAACTGTTTTTAATGAATCATTTTAAAAATTTGTATTTATCAAAATCAGCTGTTAAACTTAAATTAAAGGTTCAAAATTAAAGCTAGGCTGCAAAACTGTCTATAGATGTAAATTAAATACAAACAATTTAAGTTCATGGACTCGATAAATCATTAATATAGGTATAGACAGACAGACAGATTTTCTTTGCTTCTATGCAAATAATTAAATATTAGAAATTTTTCACTTTTAAAATTATTTGTATCATTTTAAGTACAATATTTTGTGTAGTTTTAATTCACTGACAAACACTTTACTAAAATTACAGCAGTTAACTTTATGCTGAATGTTAATATTTCTGAATGTACTTGTAGTTCAAACTTTAATTGACAACTAATAAAAAAACATAAAAAATAATATAAAGATAAGAAATAAACAAAAAACAAGGTAATTTAATTATTTTAAATTCAATTCATAAAAATTATTATTTTACTTTTTGTTCCAAATTTAAAAAAAGGATTTCTAAAAATGTATAACATCAAAAATGATTAATAAAACTTTTGAGTAACCAATGATGACAATTTCCATAAAAGTGAGCTCAGATGGAATGACGAAGGAACGGACGGTAACACTTATTGAGGGTCATAATTTAATAACAGAAAAAAAAATTAACGAGTTCCAAAAATCAAATGAAAAATTTAGAATATTATAAAAAAAAAATTTTACCAAAAAAGTTTTGAAATCAGCTTTTTTTAAATGAACATACAGACTTTATGGTAACTATTATAGAGTTGCCATGCTTTTAAAATTGTTCCCAACTGTTTTAGGCATCAGCTTTACTTTTAAAATAATACGTGGAGGTCAATGTTAAAACTATTTTATGTATGATAAGAAATTAATATCTTTTAATCCTACAAAAAAAAAACAATATGATGGCTACGTCCAGAATAAACGAAGCCAAATTGAACTTCTATACCTTCATTCAAAAAAAGTTTTTAGTTTTACAAAAGATGCTAAATGGTTAGAGAAATGTTCTCAAAATATCAGCAATCTATTTTTTGGATATCAAACCGGACACACTGACGCTAACTATAGAGAAGCTTTGCTATAAAAAAGATAAAATTTAAAAAATCATGAACAACTTTGTCTTGTAAAGTCAAATCTTTTGATTTGCACTTAGAGTTAAGATAATTTACCCAAGTAAATATCTTTCTTTAGCAAGGACCTTTTAAAACATGAATTTTTGAAGTTGATAAATGTTTCATTAATCCGCGCCCTTAACAAAATATTTGAACTATTTACTAAATATTCCAAAATTATAAATAAACCATTTATATCTGTATTAAATTATACATTATTTCCTTAAAATGTTAATGTAGTCTGCAGATTTTTTTTCTAGCGTTCAACACAGTTTATATTATTTTATCAAAATCTAATTTTATTCACAAAAAAAACTCTATTTATCTAATAATAAGGGCAAACAAATAAATCACTTTTAATATTGCATCAAAGTCCTTTATTTTTATAAAGATACTATGTCTGCTAAAATTGGTATTTGGGTGGCGCGCACTGGGAAGTGGTGGTTTCTAAACACAGTTCCATACGGTAAAGTTACACAATAGTAATTATAAGCCAAGACGAAAAAATTATTGTTATACAGATATTTATAACGTCACTAGTAAGCTGGTACGGTATTATTAACAGGTTACCAATAAAGAAAGTTAGGATAGTTATTTATCGTAGTTATTCGAAACCGATTAATATCCGGTGTATTAGAACCGGTTCTCTTCCATTCGAAAAAATCATGTTTAGCATCGTATTGTATCCAGTTTTCTACAAATATAAATATGAACAATCTAAAGATTAAAACCAGTTTTTTATCCCGAGCCTTCGGCATCTCGGGGCCAAAAAAACTGATTTTAATCTTATGATTGTACATTTTATATCCACGAAAAGCTGTTTATAATACGATGCGAGAAATAACTATTATCTCATCGACTAAATAAGACTCTAATAAATGTAACTTTAAATATATGATATTTAAATAGTAAAATAAAATTTTAAAATTCGAAAGATTTTAAAGAAACTTAAAAAAATTATTGATTTATTTAGTGTAATGATAAAAAAAAATTCGTTTGGGCCGTTTCCTTTAAAAATTCCGGTTTCTTTCTAAACGCCAATCCAAGCGTACATTTATTTGTATATTACAGAAAACAAAGATTCGAAATACCTGCCTTTAAAATTGTTTGAATATTTTTGGTTATAATACCATTGACATATTTTAACAATCTTAGGTTTTGATTTGTTTCAATCAAATATACGCTGAAAAAATCATGTATCGTATTGAATTTCAATTACATTTAATTTTTCACGAAATATAATATACAAATCATAAAATGAATATTGTTTGGTCTCAGGGCCAACAAAACTGGAATTAATTCCAGAATTTTTAACAAAATCCTCGGAAAGCTGTCTATAATACGATGCGATAGATAACTATTTGGTGTATGAAAAACTCATTCATTTAACAGAATAACAAAGTACATTGAAATAGGGAGTTTTCAAGCAAACCGAGAGAGAGAGAAATAAATATGCTTTAGATTATTAGTAGCGAAGCTACTCTATAATTCACTTTGTCTGTCCGTCAGTCCGTCCGTAACGCTATGGGGGAAATGGGATTTACTCAGCTCCTATAAAAGATAGAATGCTGAAATTTTTTGACAACATTCCCATCATTAAGAAGCACAATTAACTATAAAACATTAATGGCGGCCGGACGGCTTTTTAGCAGGTTTTAGGCTATTTTTTTATTTTTCACATTTTTCCCCATATCTTTGGTGTTTATGGTTCGATTTTCAACATTTTTTCACGTAAAGATATCAAAATTTATTTTTCCGTCGTGTGGAGAAAACAACAATGACTGCCTTTTTACAGGTTTTTGGCTATTTTTTTATTTTTTACATTTTCCCACATATCTTTGGTGTTTATGGTCCGATTTTCAAAATTTTTTTCAGTTATAGACATCAAAATTAAATTTCCCGTCGTTTGAAGAAAACAACTATTAAAGTAAGGCTGCCTTTTTGCAGGTTTTTGGCTATTTTTATATTTTTTACATTTCCCCCCATATCTTCGGTGTTTTTAGTCCGATTTTCAAAAAATTTTCAGTAAAAGATATCAAAAATTAAATTTCCCATCGTTTGAAGAAAACAATGATGGTCAGTCCCATCCATGAATTTTTGTGCTTCGCTACTTATGGATGTTGTCATCCTTGTTATATTCAAATCAACAATAGAAACTGTATAAACTAGGATTAAATCTTCCATAAGTAGCAATGCAACGGGGCATATAATATGAAAATCTGAAAGTGTATATTATTTAAAGTCAACAAGGAAACAGCGCTTTCTTTGTATATTGTAATGAAAATAATAGACGAACAACCAAAGATATAAATTGTAGAGCAAAATTTCTATATTTTTTATAAAATGATTTCGGCTGCTTTGCGTATATCTGTGCGTACGTACTATGTTTGTGTGTTTAGGTATAATTCCTATAGTGTCGATTTAATAAAATTTTACAATACGTTTACTAGCTGTAGAATGTACCTATTTTAGTGTTAATTTGAGATATATTGTTCCTAGAATTCTTATTTAGTGTAGTTATTTGTGCATGAAAATATGCCTTGTTTTCCTGCCTTCCTCTCTCTCTCTCTCTCTCACTCTCACTCACTCTATCTCTCTCTCTCAGCCACAGCCATGCACTTTTATGTTTGTACGTTACTGCCTTGTTAACTACCCAGCAAGAATAAACGTTCAAAAATAGCACTACGTTTTATATTTGTCAATTTTTCTTAAAATTTATGATCGAAAAAGACCGATTATTTCCAAGAGAATTTGTTTAACGTCTTTTTTTGAGTTTTCCGTCAAAGAACCTCGTTAAGCAATTTTTAATTTTCAAAATAAACTTAAAATTAGGGGAAGGGGTATAGTAGGTTTTTTGTTTGTTTGTTTATTGATTTAGGTTAGGATAGGTTATATTGGCTACTGGATAACCCCGACGGGTTATAGGCATCACAGGTTAAGTGAACCCCGAAGAATATAGACATAGGAAAAAAAATAAACACCCTTTTTTACAATTATAATTGTTTTAAAAACATTAACGAAAATAGCTATCTCTTAACCCACGACCGTGGCTTACCACCTTACACATCCGCTCGTCGTCGGGGAAACGATGTGATCGATTCTCGGCTCAACACCTCTTAAAAACTAAAGACGTTAAAATTACACTTACATCTAATATGTCAGATGCGCGACATTAATAGAGTATGGAGAATGTCTTGGCCCAAAATAGGAGCAACTCATACCACACACAACACAGTTCAAGAAATAGGTCGTACAATCACAGAGTCGTTTGTCTATTGGGTTTATCCTTACTTAAAATCCTTTGCGATTGAGCGAGCGCGTTGCACTGCAACGTATGTTCAAGGATGCATGGAATGGCGTTAAGTGGCCCCGAGCCCCAAAAAGATCATCAACTCTTACGGAAGGACAGACGGACCACCCTCATTATTGAAAAGCTTCGCCTTTAAGAGTAGTTTTTTTACTTTACACGTACTTTCCATTTGAAACTTTTAGTTTAGCTTGGTGGTACGAAAAAATGAAATAGATGGTTGTATTAGAAAGGGGTTAAAATATGAAGGGGTAATAAGAATGGCAGGGGTTCAGTGGTATTTATTG
>LS057611.1:0-10773 GCA_900241095.1 Acartia tonsa
AAAAACCGGGTAATACCCCAAAGGTTCGCAAAAACGAAACGACAACCCCACAAAACTAAATTGGGGGGATATCGGGGGGTAAATTTTGGGCCCCCCCCCCCCCCTTGCATTTAGAAGAATTTATGCAAGACAGCTAGTTAGCAAGAAGACATATTGTAGGATGGACAGGTTTCCTAGTAATGATCAACACAAAATTGCCTCTTCTATAGATTGAAATTATCGATTATCGAACCAACCAATCAAAAATTAATAAATGTTTAAAAGTTTTTAAGCTAAAGAATGAGAGAAAACTTCAGTGGCCAGTATTATTTTACACTCCAATGTCCTATCTCTCCCTGCAATTGTTATCGAAAACAAACTAATATACTCTCTTTCAGAGCCGTGGTGAACCAGGAAAGAATTTGTGTGTTGAACCTTCATCCCCAGAGCCTTAGAATATTAAAGAATAGTGATCTGATGCCCTATGTCGTCTTTGTTGCGCCACCTTCACTTGTGCAATTAAAACGGTAAGATTTTGGAAATTCTTTCTGAAAAATAAGGGTGTGATTGCTATGTTCCTATACAAAATTCCTGAGAATCCAGTAAAAAATATAAACTATCCTAATCTGACCTAAAGTAACAAATCGCACAAAAAAATACACTAGCCCTCTTATTTTTAATTTAATTTTGAAAAGGGGGAAGGGGTATTTGCTTCACTAGGCACTTTGAGGGAAAATATAATTTTGTCTTTTTGTTACAACTTTTTTAATACCGAGAGATCACTTAAAACAATGTGTTAAGTGTTAAGGATATTAAGAAATATCCATGAAAGCTAAAAATCAAATGGCAAATATTCCCACATTTTGGCAAATATTCCCACACTACTGCAAATGTTCCCACGGTGTATAATGTTTCAGGTGGAAAACGGAGAACCTGGAGCAGGTAGACGACGAGGAGCTGGAGGACATCATCAAGAAGGCCAGGGAGATGGAGGAGAGATATGGTCAATACTTTGATCTTATCATCATTTATAGGTTAGATACTTAGAATATACAGACAAAAAGATGGATAGACAGAAAAGAATTAAAAATTGTTTTTGCTCTTATTTTGTCTTTATTAGAAATACTCTACATATTTTATGGGCTTACCATGCATACACCCCCCCCCCCACAAAAAAAAAATTACGGGATGGTTAAAATCTAATATTTACAAAATTATTTGGGGGAGAGGGTGGTAATTAACCTACTACACCCCTCTTATACATCCTTGGCTTGTTGACAGTTGGGCAAATCCTGAAACTTTTTGTCAAAAGTTTTCAATTTCTTAAATATATAAAATTTCTACCTACGCTTTGAATCTGTAAAAATGTTAGTGTTTTAATAACCAATTCTTGTTAATAAATCAGCGATCCTGACCGAGCCTACGCGAGTTTACTAGAAGAGATTAATCTCCTGGAGCGGGAACCACAATGGGTTCCAGCAGCTTGGCTACAGCAGGATAGGGTAACAATTTATACTAGTCTAATAATCAATTTATATAATCCCATAAACTTGTCTTCTAAGTCTTAAGATTATGATTAGAACTCTAAAATTTGGCAGAACAGTTGCTTTTTTGAGATACAATGTAAATCTGTTAAACCATGCCTGCCCAGCCTTATGGCATTAAAGCAAATATCCAGTTTGTAGACTAACAATTCGTAGAAATTTTCACTTTTTATTTTATTAAATATATCTAACTTCTAGAAATATTAATATTATGTAACAAATAATTTAATTATTGCAGGGCTTATACTGAGTGCGAAGTAGCTGACAAAAACAATTATACAAATGCTATGTACTGCAGTCTTATCCAATTAGCTGTCAAATCATTTTTCCTTATATACAAACACAAACTGTATCTACCCAGTAGAAATTAATTTTCTTTTCTTAAAACATAAAGAGATTATTATAAGTGATTAAAGTTATTTTAAACATTTTTGATGTTTTTTGTTTGTTTGAAGAAAAACTTGTTTTTTATCTTCATTGTGACAACAAATTAATTTTTGTAGATTTTTAAAAACTTTTTAAAGAAATTTTTCAAATAATCTACAAATGAAAGTGATAGAGTGATATAAATTGAGTTTACAAGAATCAAAATTGATCAGAATTTTAACAGTGTAAATGAATTGAATATTATAATGTTAAAAATATGTATTTTTATTATAAATATGTTGCCTTTTCCTTCAGATTTTAATAATAGCTTTTCAGAAACTTATAAACGTGTAGTTTAGAAAAGTATTATTAATTTTTTTTTGTTGAAAATAATTGTAAAAAAAACCTATTATTAGATTATATCCACAAAGTTGCCTTCATTTAAAATTATTATATCTTCTGTTTGTTTCTTTTATGTTTTTAATTATTAAAGAATTAGATTAGAAGATCTATAATGACATTATATATTTATAAATCTAAAAGCATCCTATAATTACATTTTAATAAAAGGAAAGAAAAAAAATCATTTTAGATATTTAAATCTTTTAAATCTTGACTTTGCATTCAGTATTTAAATGAAATAAAACTGGTAAATATCCTTTTATTGCCATTGTGGACCACCTATTCCTCCCCTCCCCCTTTTTTCAAATCAATAATCATTTCTGGAATTACCAATTAACTCGAGAAATTAATTTTAAAGAAAATAAGAAAATTCTGTTCTAAAAACATCCAATTCAAATTTATGAGCAGGTATAATGGGTGGTTTACTGGAAAAATAATGGATCATTCCTATATTAATAAAATGGGCCAATTGTAATATCCGCCAAAATAAGTAAACTATGTACTTAATTAATTCTATATCAATTTTGCCAATAAATGTAAACAAAGGTATTATATTATACAACCTAATATTATTAGAAATTATTTACAAGTCTGTGTTTTTATCAGGATGGGATATGGCACTTGAAAGAAAAAAATGTTAGACCCCTCATTATCAATTTTCAAAGTGCTATTATTTTAATAAGTAAAAAAACATGAAAATGAAAGAGAATTGTTATTTTTAACCAATAAAGTCATTGTCAAAGTATTTATCTTGAGGTGCTCTATCCCTATCCCTAATATTTCATTAATTAATGGGCAACTCAATTTTAGTCTTCCAAAGTTGACAAGAGTGTTATATGTTTACTAGTATGAGTTGCAGGTTTGAATCTAGATTATTTTTATCAATATATAGAGGTTGGGATAATTTTCTAAACAGAATAGGTTATCTCTCTGGACCAAGGGATATATACACTATACAAACTTATTACCAGAAACAATAAGTAGAACATTTCAGAAAAAGATTACAAAAATATTATTAACTTTAAGTACTTTAATTGATTAGTTGTTTAAAACGAGAAGTGTCCTAACCTGTCAACCAATAATTTTGATCCCCTGAAAGGGAATTTTTGTTCATCATGAATGGAAATGTATTTTTATCGTCCATTAAATAATGTGAAATTCACTTTATAATCTAAGCTGAAATCTTTTTCTGATCTTTTTAATTGTTTTGCTTAATAAGATGTATAAGTATTAATTTTATTATAACCATTCAATATTAAACAAGTCAAGTTTTATTCAGGCAGAAAACAATACATGAAGTTTACAACTTTTATCTATTAAAACTATTATTTTTGATATACAAGTCATACAATATATTTAATACATTTTAAGTAGAGATAAAAATATTCAATTAATGAAAATCTCATTTATTAATTTGATAATCTCAAGTATAAATTGTTTTAACAAATGTGATTTATATTTTTGTTAGCAACCAACAAATGTATTATTATTTCAAATCAGGGTTTGTATTACATAATCAGGAAAAGGGATATAACGCTTGGAGAAAAACTATTTTGCGTCCAAAAGATTTTCTTTTTTGCAATCTTTGATCCTAAAATCAATTCATTTTATTTTAATGTTGATTAGTAATTTAAATTAGTAAAGAAGTTAGAGGCAGAATAGATTTTCCAGTCTGGCTTCGAAACCGATCAATATACGGTGTTTAAGAACCGGCTCTCAGTCACACTGAAAAATCATGTATTGAATCGTATTATATATTCAGTTTTCTACAAATATAAAAATGTATAATCATAATATCAAAACCAGTTTCGCTAGCTCCTGCCTCCGGCATCTCGGGGATAACAAAACTGGTTTTAATCTTATAATTGTACATTTTTAAATCCGCGGAAAGCTGTTTATAATACGATGCGATAGATAATTATTCTTCAAATGATATATTCTCTTCCTGATTTCAACTTTTTTTGCATAAATTAACAGAATTAAGTTAAATTGTTGAAAGTCCAATTTTTTTTTTAAATTGCTAAAAAAACCACCGTAAAAGTATAAAAAGAGTACTTAATGAAATTAACTTTCTGAGAAAAAAATCAAAACCTGTAAAACTAGATGTTTATTGACATTATCTTACATACATGGTACACAAATCTTTACTCTTTTAGAAATAGATAGATAATATTTTCCATTTATATAATATCTACATATTTTGTTATATAGTAGGGTCGAGGGTTAATATGGAACCTGAAAAAAAATTTTTCTTCAATTAAATTAAAAAAAAAAATTTTACTAGCAATATAAAATTTAAGAAACTGTTTATGACTTTCGGAAAAATTAAAGGAAAATTATTTTTTTTCGGATGCCATATATCTTTCCCTAAATTGTAGTTGTACAATCTTCCATTTTTATCATATCTTCCAAATTGACAAAGTATTACGTAAATAAAAATCGTAGTGTCCCTTTTCTATAATTTTTCAGTTTAACAACTTTTAAGGTATTCTTCTTTCAGTTTTTCATAGTATAAGTTAATGTTTTAGTTATTTAAAAGTACACTACGAGTTTTCAAACTGTCTGCCAAAAGGTTATGTGCGACTTTTGACTATTGTTTCTTATTATTATATATATATAATATTTGACTTATTATAATGTAGATTTTATCAAACTGTTATTAAATCAGTTGAAGAATAATAAACAGAAAATACAATTTACAAATATGAAACAACTTTGCTTTTTTCAGATTTAGAAGTGCTGCTACTCTATAAGTTCAGTTTTTTATTCCGTTTAGCACTTTAGTAAATAAACTTGGGAAATATCAGAGACAAAAGGTTTAATCGCTTTGTGAAGATTTCACTTTGAAATGAGTTTCTATTCTATTTCTTACTTTGTTCGTCGGTCCTTTGTAATAAAAACTATTTGATAGTTTTGTGTTTTTCTAGTTGTAGTATTGTCCTCTTTGTTTTTAATTTAAATTGCACATTTATGGCTTGTTATACTTGATAGGCAATTGTTTATAATTTAGTTGGAAATATCACCATGAGAGGTCTCTAGTGTTAAAAACAACTACAGGATCTGAACTATTTAGTTGGAAATATCACCATGAGAGGTCTCTAGTGTTAGGAACAACTACAGGATCTGAACTATTTAGTTGGAAATATCACCATGAGAGGTCTCTAGTGTTAGGAACAACTACAAAGGATCTGAACTATTTAGTTGGAAATATCACCATGAGAGGTCTCTAGTGTTAGGAACAACTACAGAGGATCTGAACTATTTAGTTGGAAATATCACCATGAGAGGTCTCTAGTGTTAGGAACAACTACAGGATCTGAACTTTTCTCCTCCACTTCTATAGCTGGATAAAACTGGGAGTACCATCGCCTAAAATATAGAATTATTCACTATAATGATAGTTATTTATCGCATCGTAGTGTAAGCAGCTTTCCGCGGATATTAAAATGAAAAATTATATGATTAATTGGTTTCGAAGCCACACTGAAAATAATGTTATAGCTACTTAATTTTAAAAGCAAAGCTTTACATTGATTATTTGATCGTCCATAACTGGTACCTTTAATTATGAATCAAGGCATGTTAGAATTGTCCTTCAGATTTTATGATTCCTGTACTGATAAAGCATAAAATACTCATATTGTCATTATCTAAAGGAAATTATTTTGTTATTTTACACCTATCTAAAATCTAATATTAATAAATACTGAATTAGTTGTTGGACTTTTGCTTTCATGGATGCTGTCATTCTTGATATCAACCGTTATTAACAGTAAATCATCATTTGAAAAGACCATTAGCAGCTAAAATGTAAATTCTTGTTCTAAAACCCCTGCGGGTTTCTTATATAAAGGTTTACCTAAACTTAGTAATGTATGCGTCTTCTTTAACTAAAACTGGCTTGTTCACATACATTTTATTATTCCACACTCTAAAACAAAATAAATTGTTATCAACAAAAATGAATACTATAGGTTTAAGGAGCTATTTTTTTAAAATTAGCAGAAAGTTTACATTAGGGTTTATCATATTCTTCGAAATTTTAACTGTCTGATTTCCTTAGGGAGGGAGTGGACATTGGATTGTTTAATATGCAATTATTAGATAATGATTGTTTGGTACAGAGATTGAAGTGTCCAAATATTTCAACTAATATTTATAATCTACAGAAGGAGTAATCATCCATTGTCTTATCCCTGAATAACCGCTAGATTTTCTATACCTGGTTAAACTGTAATTAATAAATTTAACTTTTCTTAAATCATTGGACATTACAATGAAAATCACATTGGTACCCGTAGTTTCATAAATATGTTATATTATTCGTTACCCGCGACACCGTACCTCAACACGTAGCGCACCTACTCGTCAGATGCGCGACATAGCAGAGTATGTTCAAAGGTGACGTGGAGAGGACTTGACCCGAAGCGTCACAACGCACCTAAAGTCCATAGTCCATTTTATTCGTTGGCTAAAAACTTTGGGTACTTCAATGAATTTAGATTGGTTAGTTCCAAACCAATAGTGTCCAAATTTTGTAACCAATAATTCTAATAAACAGAAGTGGTAATTTTATTTATCATCATTGATAATGTAAATCATTGTCTTATCCCCTAAGATCTCTGACTTACACTGGATTGTTCTTACCTGATATCTCGCTCAACATGTATACTTTCACCAAGAAGGACAAGCTTTGCATAGGGGGGCAGCCATGACCTTTCTGGGTAAATAAAGTACAGTCAATTTTAAAGCAAAACTTTTCTATAATTAGGATTGGAACAATCCATAATAGATAGCTCTTATTGTAAATCTAGGCATGTTAAAATTTTCCTATTGATTTTAAACTTGGCAATATTCTGGCAATATTCTGTTATAGATATGTACATTTTAGAAAGCATAGTAACTCTATACTAATAAACAAAAAGTCTGAAATGTCCATTTAAAACATATAAAACTGTAATTGACATAATTTTATATTCATCTGATTTTTTAATATTGTTGAATATTGAATGATAATTTTATATTTTGCTATCAACCTTCATTACTTAATAAGTTATTAAACAATTTGCAAGGTTTATAAAAGTTAATAGGACCTATTATCGAGTATCTTCTTAACTTTACTTTTATAATTGATTGACTGCACTCCTGTGTAGAAGACATGTACTAGTTTTTGTACCATAGGTTGAACTGGCAGTACACTTTGTACCATAACTCCACGACCTACAATTTTAAAGTTAATCAGGATGGGGAAGTTTAGAGAATTTTTACGTAATCCATGGGCTATCATAAAGCCAAATTTTAAGTGTCATTATTTTACAACCTTGAAAACTTAAAAAATATTTTATCAATTGACTTACTTTTCAGGAAGGCAAAATATTCTTTAGCCTTCTTTAATAATACATATTGACAAAGGATAGGTTTAGGAAATTCATCCCTAAGCAAAACTTTGTAGCAGCTACTCTACATTTAGGATGTAGCAGCCATTTCAGATGCAAAATTATAATGAATTATTCTGTTTAGTTGTTAATCGGAACAAATAACTTTGAACTTACTTTCTCTTACTAATGAATATTGTTACTGTTAAACATAAATAATATGCCTCACCCATAAAAGATTGAAAATGTAGGTGTACAGAAGCAGGACCAATTTGTACAGCCTCTAGGTTCAGGTTAAATAATTTGAACCGGTTAAACAGCACCATTACATGATTCAATTGAATTCTGAAAGAAAAATACATTCATGATGTGTATGTACTATATAGCAAATTTAAATGCATGTCATAAGACAACCAATTCATTGAATATAAATTCGGATGCACTTATTAATGGTTCAAATTTTTTTATTGTGTTGTCACAAATATGTTTTAACAGCAAGTTAACCGGTATTTGACAGCTGACAACTGACTTGCAGTACAAATTGTATGTTTTTTAGAAAATTAATTAATTTACAAAGATCTAATTTTTTAGACATTTTTTAGTAAAAGTTTTAAAAAAAATATAATAGCATACCTTGCTTTATGAGATTCTTTCAATGGTTCCCAAGTAATATTCCAACTGTGGTTACTGAAAATGATAATTACTATCAGCAAAAAAGGGTAAATTATTAAAAAGAACAAGTAATAATCATTTTACCATTATTTTAATAAGCTATAACTTTTATATCCTTTTTTAAAATTTCTTTTACATCTCATTAACCACCTCATTTTTGTGCAGAAAGGGATGTCTGTATACGCCCACCTTAATTTAAATTAGAGAGGCCATTATTTCCCTTTTTCAGCACATTAAGACTCACAGTCACATACCCATGGCAAAACCCTCTGCACGCCAAAATGTACAATTATAGGATTAAAACCAGTTTTGTTGGCCACAAAATTTAAACTAGTTTTAATATTTTCATTGTACATTATTATATTCGTAAAAAAACTGAATATGATACATTACATGATTTTTTAGTGTAGCTGAGAACAGGTTCTTATCCACCGGATATTAATTAGTTTCAAAGCCATACTGGAAAGTTAATTTTTTCAATTGATATGACTTTTTATGAACTCTAAATATAATTTACCTAATCTTGGTGCTAAAATCTGCTTGTGTCGGATTAGGTTCCCCACCACATACAATTCCTAGATGAATTATAAATTATATATCACAATGCAGTTAAAGTAATATCTTTTATAAAGAGTTCTAATGACTTCGCTCCTAGAGGCATCTTGGATCAATATTAGGAAATGAAAGGAGGGTGGGGGTGGTTGGGGAGAAATATGATTGACCGATTTTTAAAGATTTAACATGAGTTATTTTTGTGATTTATAATCTTTTTCTATATAAAAATCGTTTTGGGACATATACAAGAAACTTGGCAGATAGGAACTGAAGAACACCACATTCATTGCAGCAATAAGTTAGATCTTTTAGAACTAAAAATAATATTTATAAAAATATATTGAAATAAAAAATGGAATGCTAAATATTATTTCATTTGAAATAAGGTTTCAGTTATTTAAAAAAAACAGTAACTAAATCAAAACAACTTGTAAAATTCATAAGCAAACCAGTTTTTTAGAAGTCTCTTAATTTCAGCCTTGTATCTTTTAAACATAGAAAATGAAATATAAAAAACGGAGAGAGATGAACATGGGGAAATGTTCATCTCTTACACTCCCCCCTCCCCACCGTCAAGGTTGCGCTAGTCGGAAGAACCCGACTAATGCTCGGACGGATGGAAGGACAGGCAAATATTTGAAAATATAGAGTAGCTTTACTACTAAAAATATTTACCTGCTTTGTGTACACTAGCAAAATATTATCAATAATCTTTCTTTAAATATTATTTTTTGTTTTATGAAAAATCCTTAGTTGGATCTTTAAATCGTTTAGTGTAGCAGTCGCTACTGCCAGAGGTACAGCCGCTCACCTAATAGCGATCTTTAAATCAAAATGGCGTGGCCACAGTCATTTAACGTTGCCACGTAGCCACAAAGACAGCCACTTCTGATATTTTAACAACTAATTGTATTATTTTATTTCGAAACTATCGAAAACCATTGAAATTGAGGTTTTAACAAATAAATTATTTAAAATATGTATAAAATATCGACCCATAATATAATTTAAAGATCCATATTTCTAGGATAGCCGTAATTGATCTGTCGTTAAATCTTTTAAAAATCCATGTTTTATTGGCAGCACTGGCAGTGGTGGCGGCTACGGCAGCAGCTGTGGCTGTAGCAGTGGCTGCACTAAATGATTTAAAGATCCAGCTCTTGTAATAAAGTAACAGGATGTCAATCTGTCTATTTGTCTGTGTATGTTTGTACTGAAGGATTTCGGTAACCGCTGTACTGATCAGGTTCTCCTTTGCAGGGTAGCTTCTCATAGGTCCCGGGAAGGGTTATAACTATTTTAGGGGAGGGTATCACCACCCTCCCAAGAGAAATCAAAAAAAAAATTACCCTCACCCCAATTTTTTTTAATTAAAAAAAAAATTGAAAATGAAAATGTTTATGTTTTGTTCTTTACTTCGTTAAACATCTTGCTAATGTCAAAAGTACCCAAATTACGCTACCCAAACTTTGGGTCTTAACGGATAAAATATTCAATAATTGTATCATAAAAGTTTGTACACTGCAAATGTGAAAATATGTTTATAAAACTTATTGGACCAGTATAATTAATCACCCAACGTCCCCTCTCTCCTTTGATGATATTATTAATCAATCATATCATCAAAAAAAAATTATTTACTAAGTATATTTGCGATAACTTTTATTTAATAGATTCTTCCAATTTTTAACATTTACAAAAGGCCCTGCTTTATTGCTTCAAGATCCATGACAGATCTATATAGGAAATAAATGTCTATATACGAGCTCAAATTTTCCAAGGAATAACCGTTTAAAACTCATAGTGCTCCCATAATCCATAATAAACTCTCATTGCCCAGAACGATAAGACCCATTATTTACTTTATTAAAAATAAATTC
>LS057612.1:0-10771 GCA_900241095.1 Acartia tonsa
TATGTTTTAGGCTATTTAAAACTTCCTAGAAATATGAAACTTAACATTTTGTAATAAACCTAAAATCGTTAATATAACAAACTTTTTATTCATTCTTAATTTCAACAATTTCTTTGCATAGCTTTTAAGTCTGAGGTGGAGGCAAATTTGAAGGAACAAAGTACGAGATATAATTGCTATTAATTATTCAAAATGTTTTTAATACAAATAAAACCAAGGTTGTAGTCAAGTCAATTGATGTACATCTTTAATTATTATAAAAAAAGTACCTTATCTGTAGATCAGAATTATTTGTTGAAAAATTAAAACACTGCACTGCTAATTTAAGACAACAAATTAAGATTAAGACAATTCCCGGCCTAAACTACGTCATAACTAAAAGAGGCTTTAAAGTGATTATCATGCAAAATCTTTAAGACTAGGACAAACCTTTACAAACATGTAGCTAATTGCTTTTTACAGTGAAGACATGTTTGGCCGTTTAGTACACTGAAATAAGTTCGTGTTATGAGCTCTAGACAATCATTCTCTCATGAAATAAAAAAAATATTTTGGCTTTACAACTAAAGTATCTTAGAAACTATTATGAGTGTTGTATTTATGTGCTCCCTAAAATTGACCTGTTCTATGGTGAACGGTACACGGTTAGATACATCTATGCATTAATGTGTATAGGAAGTGATAATTTTACAACACCAATTGCATTCTGTCGTAATTTCATTGGTTTATGTCGAATTGGTCACATTTATAAATATTGACTTTGACTGTCATGATACCATTATACCTTTTTCAAATCATACAATCATGTCTTCGATGGATTATGTCTGGAGGCCCGAGGGTTTAGGTTTTTTTACTTTAGGTCATCTGCGACTGTGGCAAAAAATCTATTGCATCTGTATTAAAGGAAGACCCTGACCTAAAACAGACAAACCTCATTACCATTACGTTAGGACCATCAGACAAAAGTTCATTCAATAAAAAGTTTGGTTGTAAGACTTTTGTCCGCGTACACGCACACTTCACTAGCAAGATTTTGTTAGCATATACACCAAAGAATAAGACATAATACTTTAGGTCACCCAATACACTGTTATCCAGTCGTGTATCTAACTGGTGGATGTTATTTAAGGTAAACAATTAATTGTTGACAATATATTCTCTGTTGGATACAAAACACTTAGTATAGCTTGGCCATATAGTTTATCATAGACAACTAATATAATAGATTTTAATAATAATGTTTAGTTCCAATCTATAAAATGTTGACTAAAAAATTGTCTAGTTTGACAATAATATCAACTTAGGTTTCATGGCATTTTTTACTGTAATGACGTTTAGACTTTTTATTTTTTTTAGGGAGGGGTTATCCCTTCCCCCAATTAGAAGTCCTTGTTTAAATCAGAATGATGCAATCATTAACTATGAAATAAGAAGATGACTTTAACAGAATACAATCAAAAGTTTAAATATTCAATGTCCTATCTTAATTTATTTTTAGTCTAAGGTGGTCATTTATGAATCTCTCTGGCTTGAAATTAATCACTATCGGCTTGTAATAGATACAGCAAAATAGTGATATGTAAACCATGTGAAATATTTACTTCTTATTGCTCTAAACAAATCCAAGACAATAGCGAAGCTTTTCTTTATACTTAATTTACCTAACCTAACTGTGAGTAGCATAAAACAATCTTATTTTTTCATAGCTCAAAATAAATGTGTGTTACATGAACTCCATTGGTAATTGGATAAAAATTGAATTTTCTTTGAACCAATCTACAAACCCCTTTACCCCCCATATAAAGTTGAGTGTATAGTAAGCTAAATTGTTTGGCCTCTCAAGATGAATCGCCAATATAATTTTCTCATATATAGGTGTTCTCATAAACTGGTAAATATAATTTGGTCATAAATGTTTTTTTCCAATTATAAGATATGCCACAAGAAATGTGGATAAATTGTCGTGGTGAACTAGGAAAACTATTATTGTACTGGTTAAGCTATGCTTTTCAGGGAAGTTTCATGCTGTTCTAAAATTACACTGGAAAACTCATCTGGTTTAAATGGACGATGAAAGTTTCTCAAGAAAGTTTTTTTTTACAATTATTATTATATTTCAGAATGTTACTGCTGTTCTACTTTAGTCTCTTTATGTTCCTTAAATTTGTCTTTAATGTAAGAACACCTTAATATCGCTTACATTTCACGCTGGACAATAAACATTTTAGGTTATTCCTAGTGTTATTAAAATATTAAAAATCACAGCTAATTTACATATACATTGATCAGTAAAGTTTCTGTAACAATATGTCTTAAATTCAGTGTTAGAAACCGCTTTCAATCTTCTTCAGAATTAAAAGCTCAATTTAGTTTAAAAGATTTTCTTAGATGTGTTTCGCTGATATTATTTTGATATCTCTTTTGTAGCAAAGCTGCTTTAAAACTCATTAACAACATATTACAAGATATTTCATTAAAAGGGAGTTTGATTGATAGAAATACTAAAAAAGACAGTTATAATACCCATTACAATCTAATAAAAGTACCCAAAGTTTTCGAGCTAACGAATAAGATTATGTGGCCATAAAACTTTGGGTACCTGTGTAATTTACAGTCCTATGTTCCTTCCCTCCTAAATCTATATTTAGAGTTATCAGTTATGAACGTATGTGGAGAAAGACGGACGGACACAGCATATTTTATAAAAGCCTTGCTTTAAAAAAATACTGGCAAGCAATATTATTCATATATATATAAAATAATTATTCAAAAGGCTGCTTGAAATTAAATCTATTCCTTTGTTATCCTTATAAGTGAGCCTTCACATCAGCTAAGTGCTCCATATAACCCGAGACTGCAGCGAAATACATATTACACAACCGCTTGTTGTCGAGAAGGTGATAGGTTCGAATATCGGCCTAACACCGCGTCATTGTTAAAAATAAATGGTTCCCACTGTAGTTAGAGTAGGAAGAATGCTTAGGCCAAAAACAGGCGCAACTCATAACCATTCACAGTTAGGACTTCTAGACAAAGTACGTGCAATCAAAGGGTTGGTTGTCTGAAGAGGGCTTGACCATATAATCATACACAACATTAAGTAAGATATAGTGGTTCAAAAGTACACCAAAATAGTTGCTAGTTCGATAATGTGATACATTTTCG
This sequence comes from Acartia tonsa, assembly GCA_900241095.1. Lineage (NCBI taxonomy): Eukaryota > Metazoa > Arthropoda > Copepoda > Calanoida > Acartiidae > Acartia > Acartia tonsa. The sequence continues at coordinate 3,166 of LS057612.1, forward strand.
TAAGTGAACGCACACTATCTCTATCCGTTAGTGCAATATGTTTGCAAATAAAATACAAAATGCTTATATTATGTTTATATAATACATAAAAAATTATAATAGCAAATTTCATATTTTGTTATCTACATATTTTAAATATACTTAGTACTTATACCATCTAACATTTTAATAGCCTAAGTCAACATCACCTTCGGATAGATTCTGAAAAAAATAAGATATGTGCTAACCCTCGCGTCTGTCGTATATCTAAACTATAGTGTAGCTGCGCTATTGAATTTTCACTTTTTTTTGCTTCAAAAGGACTGAAAATAGTTTGCTTTTCCGGAAAGCAATGTGCTATAGTTTGTATAAACACTTTGTTAAATCCCTTTTAGGGTAGTAAGCCTTTATTTTGCAAAACCATTTTGTATTTTAATACTTGCAAAAAGGATATATTTATACAAAGAAGTGTGGAATATTAAGAGGATATTTATTATTAGAACAGATAAGATTCTAATTATCTTTCTTGTTTTCTTTAAAAACAACTTAAAGAAATAAAACTATCCTTAAAGTGATTGGAAGAAAAAATTGGACCATGGGAGTAAAAATCTATTCACTTTTCCTTTAAAAGTTTAAAAGTTTATATTTTTTAAAAAGAAACTTGTTTGAAAAACTTTAAAAACGAAACAATGAAAATATCAATAATATTCTAAAGCTTTCTAAAGACTGATATTACTATTATTATGTATAAGAAGGTTTATTTGCCTTTTATGGACCTATGCCTTTCTCCCTGTGAATACATGTTGAATAGACGCACACCAGACAAGCAAGCATGTGCAAAAAAAGGCTATTGTCTCTTAATAAAAAATGAAGGGATTCAAAATTAGTTACTTTTAATATTTCTAGGTCCCTAGAGGTATCCTCCCCTAAAATATGTAGTCATAACTCTGAAGCTCCACAATAAATGAGAACCATATTGGTTCAGTGGTTAGCGAGATTTTTCGGTACACACTTATAGACAGACAAACATTCTTTTACTTTTATATATGGATTAAAAATTATAGTTTATTAATCTTTATTATGATATTTAACCTAACTATAAAGAAATAATTTTTTTTATAGGTTTCGAACACCAACAAGCGAATTATATTAACTTTTAATTTCTTTTTACATTTATATTATATGTTGGGTTGAACCACCCTACCCTTTAAAAGCCCCTCGAGGCCAACAAGAGGTATTCGCTGGTCACTTAATTAATAAAATAGTTTTCCATAGAACCCTTCACATCTGAGAGAAAACCATTCTTCTATTATTTTGCGACAATCTCTTTGTTGCAAAAATGGGTGTGCGAATTCGGAACTCTTTGTGTTTATTGTCTGATTTTGGCATATATGGGGCGGATTTTTAAAAATACTCCCACACATTTATAAAGTACTCCATTTTAGTGTACCTACTCTATAATTAAGGTCATTTGTATGAAAATTTTATAATTTAAAGTAAGAAAAGAATTAATATACTTAGAGTACAGGGTATGCCTTGGCCTAAAATTAATTACCAATAACGTTTGTCTGACATACTAAAGATGCTAATAGCTTTACACAACAAAAGTTTGTTTTTATCGTTGATAATCAAGATAAGTAGGATTTATCCATAAAAAAAACACTGTTGCGTTTCCACTATAGGTAAGCTTAAATAGGTCCTTGGATAGTTTTGGTCTACTTTTTCAATTAAAAGTTTTGGATATTTTTACGCCCCCTGCTTCAATATAGAGCTCATAAATGCTAGTAGCGTAGCCGCTAGTTGAAAATATAAAGTATAAGTATTATGTTGAATTCCCGTTTTATTTGTCCTTCTATGCCTATAGAAAATAATGGCAATATACATTTAATCCTATTTGCAAATTTATTATTGCACAGACTTCGTCTAAACTAGGGCGTAGAGTACATTTAAATTTTTCATTGTTCGAAATAATACAATATTCTTCTTTGTTTGTCCTTTATGTATTGTAAACCATTGCATCAATTGGGTTTACTTTCAGTGAAGCTTTTTTTCCTCTCCCATTTATTGACGCCAGAAAAATTAAATTTTCTTTATAAAAAAGACTAAAACAATCCCGTTATATTTAAACACTTCAGGCATTGCAAAGATTTGCTCCACACAACAGAATGGGATCGAACCCTGCCAAGATTTTAATTAAAAATAAAATAGGCTTAACCCATCTCTGGACCTAAATAAAGATTCACTGAGATGGAGAACTAAAAAGATTAAAAAACTACCTTTTTAGGATTTTTTATTTTCTTCTAAAATATGAAAAAAACTGTTTTACAAATATGACCCATGTTTTTGATATGTTAGAATTTTTATATTGTTTCCGACAAGCAGATTTTATTTCAAGTTTAAGGTTGTATTTCTATACTAACTATTTCAAAGTAGCATAGCCACTCTATAACTCTCATTTGATGGAAAACTATTTAGGACAAAAGGACAAAAAATTCTATTGACAACTATAAAAAAAAATCCAGGATAATTAATATGAGCATTGTCTTCTTTGCAATCCAAACGCTAAGCAGACAACCAACCCTTTCATTGTTTCAGGTGGTATTGAACAAATTTTCGGCCGATTCTCGAACAAAACACTCATCAAGTGTTTAACCTTATCTGAAGTCAAAGTGTTTTGTTGTTTGTCTACAATTTTATTTCAAAGCTAGAGCTAAGCTTGCATTGGAACAATACATCCTTGTTTATATCTCCAGAAGTTTAAGGTTGTATTTCTTGTATTAAATATTGTTTTTATATATATTGGAGTTGACCTCCACTAATAGCAAAAGGAGTCTCTTCGAATTTGTTTTATTTTGTTTCTTTGTATAAAATGCAAGTAAAAGATATTTTTTAGGTGGTCGATTTGCTGTTTTCCTATTTTTTTTTGTCTGTTTTGGAAGTTTCAACTAACTAGAATAATAGCCTAAAACTTTTAGGTAAAGGTTTGAACACCCAACTTAATGAATCAACCAATAAAAATTCACTAAAGTCCCCAAAGTTGTTAAGCTAATAAATAAGGAAACGTTATCATAAGACTTTGGGGACTAGTGCAATAAACAGCCCATTGTTCCTTCTCCTTCTAAACGACAAACATTCTACATGTTAGAGTTTAGGACTTTAAAATTAAACAGTTAAAAATTAGTTATTGAACAAATGAAAATAGAATAACGTCTCTTTAAAATCTACTCAGACCATACTACCAGACATACAAAAAAGAATGATTTGTAAGCTTGACAATATGAAAAATAATGTATACACTTGGATTAATTATTTTATACGTTTTGTTCTCTTTTTAACCAATTACTGATTCCACAAAAAATGGAAAGGGCTGTCAGTCCAGGGACTAATGGTTTGTATAATTTATTTTGTTCAGACTACAAATATAACAGATTCAAATAATAATATATGTTAAATCCATGTAGTGTATATTGTACAATTAAATAGTTTATAGGATTGGTCACCAAGGTAAATGTATATCATATCAATCTTTTATACTTCTTTAATATTCTTCAAGCTTAGATATCAAGGTTGAAGATTTAGATTTATCAAAATAAATATTCAAATAAAAAATAAATTATTTTTTTCCGCTCCTTCACCTAATTCGGCAATAGCTACAGAATTTGTCACTTCCCTCAAACAAAAACTAATAAAACTGTAAATAAAAATTGTTTAGGGGACAACCAATAATTTTTTTAGAAAGGGGTTCACACTGATCTGATCTCTTAAACAAAATATTAAAATAAATACAAACCATTACATCTACTTTTAATAATATTCTACCTGCTAATCAGTGATCACCTACTTGCTAATTGAACTACCCGAATACACTTCAATAATAAACTAAATCCAACATTTGAATGTCACAACAAAACTTTTTTCCTTTTTTTACTTCATTATTGAGTGTCCCAAAAAAGGTTTCTGAAGATTTTTTCAAAAGGTTGGGGGTAAAGTTGACTTTTTATGACAGATAATTCTGTTTAAACTTGTAAATAATAATAATTATTATATACAGTACAGAAAATTATTCAAAACCTTTAAAGCTTTTTTGGAAAATATTCTTAAAAATTTTCTAATAAGGAATTAAGCTCTAGAGAACATATACAAGTATTGTATAAATCAAATAATCAGATAAATATAATTTTGTTGGACACCTTTTACAATAAGAACATAAATCTTAAAGTAAGAAAAAATCTCGCCTCAAAGGCAAAGATTTGGACATTCTTTACGGATTACTGGACAACAAAAATTACACCCCGAAAACTGCTATTTTCACTCTTTTAAGAATGTAAAAATTTTAAAATTGCAGCTACTCTTTTTTTGCTTTTGTCTGTAAGTTTAAATTTTGTATTTCTTATCAAATACCGAAATAATTATTTATCGCCTCGTATTATAGTCAGCCTTCCGCGAATATTAAAATGAAAAATTACAAGATTAATACCAGTTTTGTTAGCCCTGAGGGGCCTAAGGAAAAGGCTAAGAAAACTGGTATTAATTTTATAATTTTTATTTTTATATTCGTGGAAAATTATCTGTAATAATCATTTTAACTGAGAACCTGTTCTAATCCAGCGGATATAAATCGGTTTCAAAGCAATACTGGAGCATAAGTATAAATGGAGGGGTGATAATTGCATAATCAATACCTTCTTAAAAACAATCTTTGCCATAACAAATCTGCCTTTAACCGATAAATATTGCTATTTTTAGCACCTCATTTTAGTAAACGTTCATTGCATTATGTTATTTCTTGAAAAAAATATTAGTTTTGCTGCTTGTATAATTGTCCTTGTTTTTTTACTTCTTCTTAAAGTCTTAAAGTTTGTCATAGTGTTTTTTAAAATGATTTATTATAATTTTATCTTAGCAAAAATCTCCTAAATTATTTCTAAAAAATGTTCGAAATTAAAATAAAAAAATCTTTGAAATATAATTTTGTTTGTTTGAAAATTATTGTTTAAAATGAAGTTGGATAGAAAGGTGGTAGGTTTTGGCCTCTTGGCAGCTGGAATGGCAACTGCCTACGGTTTTTACAGGTAAAATAAAACCAATAATAAATATCAGTTTATAGACTTAATTTACTGTTTAAATACATTATTTCGATAGTAGATAAATGTATTTCGTCTAGAGTATTAATTAAAATTAAAATCTAAATATTTTTTTAGATACAGGCAAAGACAAGAAAAGCCCTCTGGACGAAAACGTTGGGACTTAACAAGGTATGTAGTTTTTATTATGTTTTTTATCATAAAACTTTTGAAAATCAAATTCAAAGTTCTTAATATTTAGTGAGTATCCGCAGTACCCAAAGTTTATTAATACCGTTTTCTTACTAGTTGGCTCAACTACTTTGTGGACTTTAATTTAATAGGATTTGTTGGTTTATTAAGTTAACTGTTAAAACGTTTTGACAATTGATAAAAATCATAGATGGGATAATTTTGTGAAAATTATAGGGGATGTACACTAATTTATCGGTCATTGTCTCATCCCTTTAGATCCCTGGTCAACAACACGCACCCTTATAGAGTAATTTTTCAGTTAAAGGGGTTGTAAAACACGATATTGTAATATTTTAATTTAAAGACAGATGAAAAGCTCCAGTAAGTGATGATTTTATCTTATCATGATAATTGACAGATTTAAATGTTTGACCAAGAAGAAATATAAGTATGATGCTATCTTTATCTTTAGTGATATATGATTATTGCTGTAACTTTTCTCAACCCTTCATAAACTATGAATTTTCAATTTATAAAAATAAAAAATGAGGGTTTCTTTGTTAGCAAGGCACTTTAAAGGAATACCCCAAGCTCTCTAATCACTAATGACTAAAGAAGCAAGGATATAAAGGGATAAGACAATGGCCAATAAATTGATGTACATATATCGCAAATGACAATTACAATCAGTGCAGTGGTTGAAATGTTTGGACAATCAACTTAATTAACCCACCAATCAAAGTTTAATAAAAGTCTCCAACGTTGTTAAGCCAACGAATAACAAAAGATATTATAAAACTTTGGGGACTAGCATAATTAACAGCCCAATGTCCCCGCCCTCCCTTCTTTATAAGGCCTTAATGAAAAGAACTACCAGGTTCTCCTTTCTCTTAATTGTCTTTTTAATTTCAGACAACATACAATCACAATTCCAACAGTTAGTTATGTTGCAACTCAAACAGATGAGGTATACTTTAACAGACATACGGTTGAAAGAACCTTTTCTCGTATTTGCACAAAATTCTTGTCAATTGCTTATAAATTCTAAAAAATGGCTGTCCTGTGATACCGTAATGTATAACATAGATATTTATTATATTAAAAAGGGTCAGTTATTAAACTGATATTGCTAAAAGGTTTCGTGAAGTTTTACGTTGTCTTGTCCAATTTTTATTTGTATTTAGCTTTAAAACATTTATTTACGGAGAGCGGTTGCATCTTTACCCCCCCCTCATCCCATTTGCGAAATTGGCTTGCAATTTAATAAGACCAATATAATTAATCACTGAAAAGCATAATAGGGTTACAGTTGAATATCGTGGAATTATAATATGCATCACTTAATAAGAAGAAATCATTTTAATTAACTAAAGCAGCGGTTTTTCTAAGTAAGATTAAGTGGGTCGGTCACAGACAGGTTTTAGGCTATTTGGTGGGGAAATCGATGTAGCTCAGCAATAAAATGCTTTAGCTACTCCCTTAGATTCTACTTTCATGAACAAGCGTTATTTTTACTTTTTAGCTACCATTGCCAAAGCCATTGCCAGCAGAAGAACCCAAAAAAGAAGCGAAACCTGCAAGATCAGCTAAAAAGCAGATACAAGAACCTGACAAAATCATGAAAGCTTCTAGAACCCCTGTGAAGAAACAAACAGAAGAACCTGTCAAAACAAAACCTTTGAAAACTCCTGTTAAAAAGCATAATTGTGTAAAAGCTGATTTATAGTTTTCAGGGATGGATTGAAAATTTTTGTAATTCTGTTATTTTATTTTTGTTTATTTGTGAAAAATAAATTGATTGTATGCAAAACATAGATTGTTTTTCACTTTCCGTAAACCAAAGCTACTCTCCATAATGCTGCTTTACGTTTCTACTCCCCAAAAATTGCATTCTAAAATTGAAAAAAAAAACATTTTTGTTGGAAGGGTTTAGTTTTTTTTAATACTAAGAACTGTGCTAGCATCTAGGGGCTCTGTATTCAAAGGGGGGCAATAAATAGTCTAAAACCATCTTAAGGCTTTATTCAAAAATCAAAATAGACTAAAAACATCCCAGGTCCTAAATGAAGATTCCCTTAATAGGTTAGGATAACTCAATCAGTTCAGTAGTTATTGAAATCTTAAACTTCACAAACAAACAAAAAACCTTACTACTTTATATTATAGAATAGAAGATCGATTCGAATATTCTCTACAAATAAGGATATATGATAACAGCACAGTTTTTAATAGATATGGTCATCCTTGTTTTAAAATAAATATTTAAATATTTTCAACCTTTTTAAAAGCGAAGCTTTTCTATAATTAGGGTCGGTCCGTCCGTCCGTCCGTCACGGATAGCTTTTTTCGTTAATTTAGACATGTTAGAA
>LS057613.1:0-10770 GCA_900241095.1 Acartia tonsa
AAAGACAGACTTAGAACATAACTAAACAAATAACTTGATAATTCCTACCTTTAACTGAAATTTCTCAAGATAAAAAATCACTGATCAATCTCCTTTCTCTCACTATCTGGAATCTTTTTTTACAGTATCACTAAACAAGATAAAAAGCATAAAATTACAATATGAATAGAGTAAAAAGTCACAGATAAAATATAAATAAAAAGTTTCAAACCAAATAACTTAGCTAGAAAATTGACACCAAAAATGGGTACTATTTTTCTAGGAAATTAAATTGTTAAAACCAATATTTACATATAAAAATAACTTTTATGTCTATTCAATTAATACTAATCAAGATAAAAGTTAAAAATGATCTAAAATAATGATAATAAATGAGAATGATAAACTATCACTGCTGTACACTGTATTTATACTGGCTATTGTTTACCTTTTTCCAGTTATATCAGCTGTTTTAATTAACATAAAAAATGACTTAAAAATTCATAAAACAGGCTTAAAATATGTAAAAATATATGTTTAAAACTTCTAAAAAATCGTTTGAATTTTAAACCATCTATAAGTGAAATAAAAAGTAAAATTAAATAAAATAAAAAAATAGGCTCTTTGCAATAAAATTACCTGTTTCTCTTTGCATCTTTCTACTAAAAATAGAATTAATTAAGAATTAAACTTTTTGCAATATTATCACATAATACTCTTTGCATTTTTCTACGGCTTTTATTAAAAAATGAGATTAAAGTATAAAGATTAAAGTATAAAATAAGAATAAAAAATGTTCGTTTTTTAAACAACAGATAAGCTTTTGGAATAATCCTATAGATTATGCAACACTGGCCGCCAAACAAAGAAAAGAAAATGTTTAGATGAAAGAAAATCGATAAAAATAAATAAAGGTAAAAAATACCTACCTAGTAAAAATTTATAAAATAACTTACCTACTTGATAAAAATTTATAATAATAAATATACCTACCTGGTAAAAATTTAGAAAAATAAACATACCTACCTGGTAAAAATTTATAAGAATAAACATACCTACCTGGTAAAAATTTATAGGAATAAACATACCTACCTGGTAAAAATTTAAAAAAATGAATAAAATTAATAGAAATACCTACCTAGTAAGGTTGTCTTCTCTGTCTTCTCCTTTTTTGATGAGCATGATGGAAGGTTAGATGTGGATCCTGAATTTTCATTGGGTAGTATATCTTCTCCATGATGGCCTTGATTTTTTGATAGTTTATCTTGGATCCAAATGAGAAATGTCTTGGAGACCTATCCTTGGGAATGACACTGACTTTGTTTATCCAACCAAGTATCAGGTTTGGATTTGACTTGGCTTCATTTTCAATTATATCCCAAGCATTACCACCTAATATAGTCAGAATTTCCCTCAATTTTAAAGACCTTCTCCAATCATTGAATAAGTTTTGAGTGAACTCATTACCATCAACATCAACATCAACAAATGGCTCTTGACCTTCACGAAGCTTCATTAACTCAATTTCAGTAACTTTCATTCTCTTCATTACAGGATCTTTCAAACATAGGTTAGAGAAACCATTCTGTACACAGCCTATAACTACCTCATTCACTACTGGAATTGATTTCATTGGAATCTTTGTTGTGATGTTATTATTATTGGAACATTCATCAACCATATTCAGAGACTCCATCTTATTCCTCACTGTACAAACACCTGGATCTTCACTTGTTTCATGATCAGCATCATCAACTATAACATCATCACCTATCTCTTCAGCATCAACTACATCATCATCATCATCAATTTCAAATAACTCTGAGAATAAGAATGGTTCCCTGAATCTATTGACATTTGGTATCTGCATATCTGCTCTATCATCAAGAAGTCTTGCTAGAACAAATTTTCTATATTCTAAAATCATTCCCTGGTGATAAGTAAGATTCTCTTCTTTCAGCAGATGATAACCAGTACAACACACAAACATCCCACAGTCTACCCCATTAAGTTGCTTTGGAGCATCTTCAACATACCTAGTGCTGGATACATCGATCTTGGAACTTTGGAGAACCTCTATAATTTTATCTAACATTTCCTTTGGCTCCTCCATAAACAGACTATCATAATAAAACAGTATATCACTACTAGAATATTTTACTGCCAAGGTCCAATGATCTTTCTTCGCATAATGAATTGGAAAGAGAATAATCTTCTTGCTTTCTAACTTGGACAGCTGTTTCCTAAAGGTCTTTTTTGCTGCTGCCACACCATCCTCTCTCATAATAACAGTACTAAAAAACGTTGAAAATATATCAACCTCTACTTCTACAGTTGAAGCTGTTTCCTTTAAAAAACATTCTATTATTTCCCCATTCAATTTCTCCATGGGTTTCAGTGTTAAGAGATCTCTGACTTGAAGCTCTATTCCTGATTTCTTACAGACTTTCTCTAATACATTTTTCTTATTCAAAACAGTACTTATTTTCTCCATAGTTAGATAGTCAATTGATAAATCATCATTAGATGGAAAGTTGATGGGATTGGTACTTTCAAATATTTTTTCATTCTGGTACTTCTCTGGCTCACCAGAAGATAGATAGGATGGAAAATTGTTACTTGCAAACATTTTTATTTATTCTGGTACCACTCTGACTCACCTGAAGATAGATAATTCTGTTAACCATTCCAATGAAAAAAACACTTATTCTCTAACCTGACCTTTAAAATACCTGAACTTCAATAAAGTCAAAAAAAAACATTGACTTATCTATCATAAAAAACAATGATAGCTTATTACGAATCAATTTTAGTCACAAAAAAAAGTGACAATTATCACACAATAACGGTGATGAAATTGATGTTTAAAAATCATGCAAGGAAGTGCTGGTAAAGAAGGTCATAAAATAATAGTTATTGAATAAAGTTAAATCTTTCAATTGATAGATAACCAGAAATTATCAATCCACAGTTGTAAAACCCTATTAAATGTTACATGGAGTAACTGTTTTTTGCTGTACATACCAAAATAAATAAAAAAATTAAATTACAAAACATGAAGGTTGATTTGATTTTAAAAATAAAATAAAAATCTTTTAGTGCTTACATTTATATTACTATTTACAAAAAAATATTTACAAAAACTTTCTTTGAACAGAAGCAGCCAAATAATGAGATTCAGTGTTGAAATCAATTTCATCTATGCCTTTGATCAATACAATATCTTTGACATTTCTGTCAATGATCCTGTTGACAGCTTCAGTAGCATTACGATAAAGAATTCTGACTTTATTGGTCCGACCTTCAACACTGGTCTCTACTACTCTTCCATAATGATATTTTATATTTCTTGCACGATCTGCTTCTTTACTGACAAATAACACAACATCTTCTACAGTTGGAGAGTTCTCCTTTGTGTATCTAACTCCAGGGATGAAGCGATGCACAAATTCAGCAAGTAGATCTTGAAGTTTCTTATCTGTTTCAGCAAGATCATCGAGAGCTTTAACAGGATCTCCCTCAAAATGCACAAAGGAGTCTGGACTTCTGGAATTATTTCTACCTATCAAGAAGTTGTTTGGGGATATCAAACTATACTCACCTGAGCTTGTTCTATCGTCCTGATTTACACATATAGGCAGACCGTTAATTGTAGCTGCAATATTCATTCCAATTGTCTCCCATGCAATAAAGCTGTGTTTTCTTCCAGTCTCACCTGCTTTCTCTAATAGCTCCTTCAGAGCTTTACATTTTGACTCAATACGGCCGTGTTCTTGATGGGCTAATGGTGTATTGAAATCAAGTATCACTTTCTGATTATGCCACAACTGATTTTGTAAATCCCTAAATGATATTCTAAGGTCTTTAAGCTTGTGAAAGGCAGATTGATTATCTAATACCAGATACTTGAACCAGCCATATCTTGATGCAGATCTTGTTAAGGCTTGCACTATGGAAGTCACTGACAAGTCTTCAAGAACTCCTACTGCAACACCTCCAGTGATAAGACAACACTGTATAAGAAAGTAACATTTCAGAACTGATCTCTTCTTGACAGTATCAAAAGCTTGAAAGTTACCTGCGATATCAATAGTCGTACAAAAGAATGGTGGGGCTCTCATCAATGAATAGGTAGCTTGATTACCTGTAACAGGAACAAAGTGCTTTTTCAGAAGATATCTACATCTGGGACAGCTTTCTCGAATGTATTTCACCAGCTTTCTCAATTTTTCTACACTTATGATTCTAAGAATATTTGACATAGTTCTTTCAGTACCAGAATGGGGTGCCAACTCCCAGTGAACATACATACATAATGCATATGTCAAAGAACTTGTATTCAGAAATACTGGTTGCACAAAATCTAAACCATCAATTAAGGGATTCTGTACTGGATTGTTTATTTTGATTTCTGGGTGTGATAATCTGCCACCACCAAACAATACACCATCTTTCTCAATGTAATCATCAAGCTGTCTTTCATTGAATTGAGCCTTTACTTCTAAAGTGCCTAATTTGCACATATGATGCCAGGCAAGATAAAAGTCTAAAGGGGAGCAGACAACTCTGGAGTTTAGGTGAAAACCTTTGGTGCTGTCATAAGGCTGTATTTTGTTTAATCCAGTAGTTTTGAATGAGTTAATGACAGAGCATAATTTGCAGTTTATACTGGATTGACCCTTACTCACATGGACTTTATGTTTTACTCTAATGATGAATCTGAAAATTATAGCAATGATGAGAAAGGATTTCTTGAAACCAAAGTATACAAGGTCAATAGGGTATGGACTTTCATTCTTTCTTCTCACTACATTCAATCTTGAGTTTTGGTATTTCCTTTTTACCTTGGGAGCAATTTTGTAGATTGCAGGAGTATTCATATCATCATCTTCTAGAAGCTTTTTGCACTCACAATCATTAGAATCTTTGCATGGCATCGCCTGTTCATCAATATCATCAAAGAAGTATGAATGAAACAATTCTGATTCAGCAGAATACCCTTCCACCCCACCAGAAGCATCTGTAAAAAAAAGGTCTGCTTCAGCAGGTGCTATTGGATGAGATTCTTTGTCTATGATTGTTTGTTCATCCTTTGAGAGACTCTCACATATTTCCTTGTATGTTTTGATAGGCATTTCATCTACTTCAAGTCTCATCCAAGGATCACCATCATGCCATCTTGTTCCAATCCCAACTTCATCACATGTGACATTACCACGGGTTAGAAGATCACTAGGATTGTTTGTACCAGAAACATGATAAAAGCAGTCTGCTCCAAATAACCTGTGAATGAGCCTAACTCTAGCATAAACAAATTGCTTAAGTTTGTTATTTGGATTACAAATCCAACATATGGAGATAGTGGAATCACTTACAAAGAGGATTCTTGAAATTCTTGAACCTAGAACTTTGGATAATGTAAAAGCAGTTTGTGCTGATAAGGCAATACCTTCAAGTTCATTCCTCGGTATCGAGAAGTTCGTTGTCCTGGATCTTCCAGTGATTAGCTGACAACTATATGAACCATCAGTTAGCTTGAACCTTGCGTATATACAACATCCTGACATTCTCTCTGCAGCATCACTACAAGCAATCAGCTCCATGTCATTTGGATCTACTGCATTAACTGGAATGAATGCACGAGCACATTTGACATATCTTGCATTGTGAATCATCTTAAGGTTACTTAACCATCTTTCTCTATGCTCTGTTGGAATTGCAGCATCATAATCAAGATCCTTAAGTAGTTGGAGGTCAAGCTTTAATCTTGCTTTCAGTGGCTCCAATAGACCAATAAGGTCGTACATCTCCAAGGTCTTCCCGAGCAAGATCTTCCTGGTTAATATCTTACCATCAATAAGCCTTTCAACATCTTCTTCTGTCTCAATATTGAATTCATTAGGTTTCTTGATTCCACGTCTCTTTGGATTGAAGTTCATGTCACCACTGTTAAGCATCAGATAATCATCAAGAGAGTTCCATTTGTAACCACAGAAAGTAGTATATACACCATCAGCGGATGCTTTTTCAGAAGGTGATTCTCCTGACTTGACTACAACCTTAAGAACAAAACCACCCAAAGGTAACAATTCTCTTAACTCATCGATCATCCTATCACGTTCATGCAAGTCATTTGATCCATTACTTGAGTCATCCATGTAGGTATAGGAGGTCAAGATTTTGTAGGCTAATGGATATTTATCTTTCAACCTACTTGCTATCTCTTTTAGTGCATAAGTACACTGATTGGCAGCGCTTCTGAGTCCATACATCAGAGTCAGTATTACCCACACCTCTACAGGATCATTCTTGTTTAATGCTTCACTGAAAAGATATAAGGAATATCTATACATTTCAGGTTTTAACTTAAGACTGTTAAACATTTTTGAGATATCACTCACAAAAACATGTGAGTGACTTCTCCAGTTTATCATGATTTGATAAAGATTGGTCAAGCAGCAAGATCCTTTAGCCAAGACATCATTGAAGGAAGAGACGGTGGGGTCAACCACCAGGCGTGCAGGGGTGGATAAGGACCCCGCTTTGAAGACAGAACGCCAACAGAAATAGTGGCGGAAGTTTGCACCTAATATTTGATTTTGTATATCAGTTGGTAGATCTTTGAGAGGAATGACATAACCTTTCTCATGCAGTTCTTTGTTGAATCTGATAACACTGTCCTTGACATCTTGAGACTTCTTGGTTTGAGCTTTGTATACATTTTCTGCCATTTTAAAATTATCAGTCTGATTGTTCCATTTTTTACACAGGTAATCATCTGGATTACTGGTAAATGGGTATACACAAACAGATTCTTTCTTGGTGATATTAATATCAACACTCTTAGCAATTAACAAGTCCTCAGCTGCATCCTTAACAGATACTGCTCTGAGTTTTTCACTTTGAAGACATTTCAAACAGTCAAAACAATCTCCACATCTGAAATCCACAGTGCAGCCAGTCATCTCATCCTCTAAATAAGCTTTTTCCAATCCTATTGAAGTTTTATAAAATGAGAAGTTTTCTTCTACTGATGTTTCTATAGAGGATTTGATATTTGATGAAGCAGTATCTGACTCTAGTGTTGACATTAGAACATTGAAGCATGTATCAAACTCATCACTACCTTCCTTAATTGGACTAGGAGCATGATTGAAAATATTTGATTTAGGAGTATCATGAATAAACTCAGGCTCTAATTCTCCAACTTGCATTGCAGCCTCAGTTATATTATCAATATCATTTGAAGCAGGTATGTTGAATTTATCTATTGGGGTAATGGTATTACATTGAAGACTACTTAATTTCTGTTTAAAACATTCTCTTTTTGGAAGAGTCTTGTTAGTAACAGGATTCACAAACATCTTCATGTCCCTATAGACATCGTAACTAGTATGGAAGAAAGAGGAGAATGGCTCCTCAATCTTAGATAGATTTAGACTATTGTAGGCATTCTTGATACTCCAATGAGGACCAGCAAATATTATGCTTGATCCAAAAATATCTTGAAATTGAGATCGCCACACTTGTAATCCTGAATCAAGCACCATCACCAGTGTAGGAAATATTAAGCTTTGCCGTATCCCAATTATTAATTTAATGTCGGAGCCACCAATTGAAACAGGTAGTGATTCCTTAGATAATGGGGATGAACTCTGATGATGTTTGAACTCTTTACCCATTTCATGTAGATCCACAGTAGGCAATTTCTCAGATATTTTTTCCATTCCAAGTAAGGAAAATGTATGATAATTACCTTTGATGTCAGGACCAAGTGTACATTCATACAATGGATTGTTGGTTGATACTATTCCACCACCAGCAACCCTGAAACTTTGTGGTCTCGTATCTATTATACTCATTTCTACTTGTTCAGCAAGTTCAGCATTTACAGCTTCTCCACTTGCACCACTGTCAAACATAACCAAGGTTTGTTTACCACAAATATTAAGTAGTTGCATTGGGTAGATCGCGGCATCCTTTGAATCCTTGTTTATCTTGAAGGCAACATCACTCTTGGGGATCAGGCATCCATTTGTTATATCAAAAACATTAGTATTGTCTCTAGTTTCAACTGTTGAAGACTTATTAATTACTGTTAAGCGTTCAGCTGACTCATTGTTTGTAGAGATAAACATCATAGTGACAGCTGTTCCACACTCATAACCAGCCAAGAAGTTCTTTAAAGATTCAAGGATCTTGGGATTTGTGTTCTTGTGTTCTCCACACAAGAGGACATTCCGCTCAATTCCTTGAGATGCACAAAAGCTACAAGAAAGTAAGGTAGGTATTTCCCCTTTGTACTTGCACTGACCTGGGGACTTTTTCTTACACACATACAAGAAACAAAGATTGCACAAACCTCTTTGATCAGCAAACTTTAACCTATCCTCAGGTTTCATGTTTAAGAATATAGGACACTTTCCAGTTTCACACTCAGATACTTTTTTCTTCATATCTTCATGTACAAAACAGACTGTCTTTATAAACTTTTCCTTCTTAAGGGGTTTGGTCATCATTATTGACTTAGTAGATTTAACTGCTTGCTCCTTAGGCTGATCATTAGCAACTATCATGACTGAATTAGTAGCTTCATTCTTCTCCTTTTCTTTTCGATCAGTATCCTTTTTGTTATGGAAAGGATCCTTTCTCTCTTGATAATTTTCAATTGAAAATTCAAGTGAACTCAGACTAATCTTCATAATATTCAGAAGAAGTTGGAATGCTCTTTTACCTGACACAGTTTCCAAGCCATTAGTATCTCTATCCTGAACATATTTTTCGGCAAACTCTTCCTGTAGGAATCTGGGAAGCAAGGCAGACAAGTCCATAACATTGGAATGGGAAAATATTTCATTTTCCATACTAGGGTAGTCTTCTACATTTAAATCAACAAGAGATTGTACTTGCTCTAGAACTTCCACATAACCTCTGATAAACTCTAGCTTTTGTTGTGGACTAGACTTGAAATTAATGTTGGGAAGAGATCTTACTTGTGACTTTTTTATGGCTAATAGTCTATTAACATCACCATATTTAGTTACAAGACATATCTTCATCTTTGCAAAGTCATCATTGATATGTCTGACAGCTCTTTTAACTTCATCATCAAGATAGTTACTAAAGAGATAATGTGATTTTTCTTCAGTAGTAAATCCTCTAGAGATTATTGTGAACATCTTGAAGAATTCATACACATTACTCTTTACATCCTTGTAACCAGTGAACTTAGCAAGTTTGAGAGGTTCTGAATATTTTCTGTCTGAAGTCATATGAAGGTTTTTTTCATGCATCAAATCTTCAAGCCTATCAAGCCAAGAATTAGATTCGGAGAAAGCATCCACAGCATAATTCTTCAATTCCACACAATTATCAGAAACATTCTGTACTTTCTTCTCTAATTTTTCATTTAGATCTTTCAGTTCAGGTTTCCTACTCTTATTGAGGGCCATAATATCAACATCACAAAGCTTGTTACTAATCCTGATTTGAGTTATTTTTGCAATTGACTTGATGATCTTTGCCAATGCCAGCTCAGATATATTGCGAGATTCGAGATTGAATGTTCTCCAGGACTCTTCATTGTGCGGTTCACTTTCATCAAGACCAGTAAATCTTACATTCTTTTCAAAGCCACTGCTTGTAATAAAAGATGGTTGAGTTGTATTATGTAAATTGGTGATGACTGATTTCTGATTAGAGTGTAATGAGTTTGTCATTCTTGAAAAGTTTGATCTTGATGGATCGATGTTGTTTGAAAGATTTCCAGCAATAGGAATTGATTTTCTTCTTACTTCTGGTATGGAAGAATACCTAACCTGAAATTGACTTACCTTATTTGATTCATCTTGATCATCATTTATAACCTCTTCAATATTGTATTGATTAGAGGTTGAGCTACTCATTGATACAACATTCTTCTGTTTGGTCCTTTCAGCAACTGTTACCTCTCCCAGTTCTTCTTCATCATCAATAAGTTGTGGTAGACGCTTCCTGAGTGTAATATTATCAGCACTAGATCCACCAAGTTTGTTGTTTCCATCTTCTAATCTCTCTGATGTAGCAATTGGAGAACACCCATTGATTTGCACTTGAAGAAGATCCACAAATTCAGCATATTGTTCTTTGAGTGTTTCAAGCTGATGAATTATGTCGCCAACTTCTTCACTTACACTCAAATCTTGCCAGCTCTCATAAGTATCAATGTTCCACATGAACTCATAGTAACTAGATAGCCTCTGTTTATAAGATTCAAGATTGACTTTCTTCTCCAGAACAAATGCTTCAGATGCAGATTTGATTTTACTATGATCAAACAGAGATGCTTTAGCTGTATATCTTCTAATAGACTTTTTCATAAATTCTATCAACTTTTTAGGATCATGTCTATAGATTTTCTCAAGATGGGAAGTCAATTTTTCCTCATCTAGAATAGCAGACATGTAACTCATATTTAAATCATCATGACTTAAATTAGGAGTTTGTTGACCTTCTCTGTCAAGAGATTTATTTTGGTCAAGTTTTAATCCTAAAAGGTCATCCATATCTGAAATGTATTCTTTAATTTAATAGTCAACAATTAGATACAAATCTACATTTCAATTTAAAGTTTCAATGTTGCAGTATCACACTGCTAGGTGACAAAAAAAAATAAATTGTTGACTATTTACTAAAGAATAACCATTAAAAATTAATACATTTATTCATTAAGTTAAAAAAAACATAGATATCACACACATATAGTCAAATACTATAATCAAACATAATTAAAATTAAAAAAACTAGAAACTC
>LS057614.1:0-10769 GCA_900241095.1 Acartia tonsa
CCCCCCCCCCCCCCCCCCCCCCCCCCCCCCCCCCCCCCCCCCCCCCCCCCCCCCCCCCCCCCCCCCGGGGTAACACAGAGAGACGGTATAAACATGTATGTATAAAGAAAAGAGGTAATAGAAAAGAGTAAAACAAGACTGCATTTAAAGGGTAAAAAAAGAAAGGGCAACATGGAGTAAATATCTGAATGGGGCCTAGTTTTAAAAGAGGTGAAATAATGTATAAAATAAACTAACACGCATTTTTAATATTATCTGTTTTTCTTAATAAGTATTTTGTGTATGTTTGTAAAAGATAATAATTTTAATATTTTATGAACTTAATATTTAATCTAAAGTTGCATTTTTAGTGGATGAAAGCTATTAAAAGTATGTAAAAATTATCCAAAAAAGGGATAGAATTATCTTTTCTCTTTTTTAACCATATCTATTTTCTGTCTATTTCTCTTTCTATCTTGCGTTCTCCTTTTTCAGTCGTTCTCTCATTCTCTATTTCTTTTCTCCATTGTTCCATCCCTGGTTGGTGTGGGGAGGGTGGTGGGCCAGACGTCTGCCCCCTCAGTGACTGAGTGAAAACCATAGAATGCATTTTTCGGAGGTGTTCTTACAAAAAGTCTGGAAGACGCAAAAAAAACTTTCACAGTTTTTAGATAATATCTTTGATTTTGTAGTCATTGGCTTTTTTTTGTTTGAATAATCTATATATGAAAGTGATTTGTTTGTTATCTTTATGAAAGATCTCAGAAACTGAAGGGCTATGTTATCTACAAATTTAAGTGTGTGATGATTTTGAGGATTTTTACTTTCCATATATCTATTCTGTGATATAGCATAAAACCCTCACAGAACGATGCTAATTTTAACCTTTTTAATAATCAATGAACACATACATTCAACTATTTTATATCATTACTAGTGCCTTGCCCATAGCATCTAAAGAATATGTATGTATCTGATGTAAAGAGGTACTTATATTCTACTAACGGCTACGCCCCCCTAAAATCCTCTAGGGACACTGAAGGTGAGGGAGGAACCCCCACCCCCTTTTTAATTTTAATTAAAGAAGAAAAAAGAAAAAAAAATTTGGTGGGGGGGCTCATTTTTTTCTTGATTTCTCTTGGGGGTTTGGTGGCTCCCTATCCCAAAATAGCTAAAAACCTTTACAGGACAAATGAAAAGCTTCAATGTAGAGAAGAACCGTATGGTTCAGCGGTTAGCAAGATCCATCGAACAGACAGGCACAGATCTTGTTACTTAAATATAGGGATGATGATAACCAAAAAAAATGTTGTAGTAAAAATCTTCTAAATCAAACAAACACCGTATTTTCAGTCATTAGGCCAAAGGGGAGAGGGTGAAAAAATACATGGAGATAAGAGGGGCAAAAAGAAACATTTAGGCGTCGAAAGAGAGGAAAAAAGAGTGTCTGGGAGGGATGGTAATGATTAGTGGGAGGCGGCGGGACAGAATAAAATTGTTTATTCACGTACTTGAGATACATTTTCATATATCTGGGACTTCGTATTTTAATTGTACTTTTTAGAAGGTCCAATTTTATACCATAGACTCTAGGAAAAAATCGTACCTTCAAAAACCTTTTAACCTAGATAGGATTAATAAAAATCTACCCGGAAAATTTTTAAACTGTGGCCGTTTTAGAGATATTAATGTCCAGAATATCTAAACTTAAAGTATATTAAAATGGGTTTAATTTAAAGTATCCATACTTATTTTTTAGGCTCATTTTTCAAGAATTTCACCGAAACATACCTGTAAAAAAATATACACATTAAAACACCTCAAACATATTAATAAAACAGAGATAAAAATCATCTATTTATATCCAAAATATTAGTTCAGAAAATTAAATTATCGTCAAAGAATTACAAACAGACTGACATGCCATTAAATAATATGCTAGATGCTCATTGGTAAAGGGAATATTTAGAATCTATCTAAAATACCAGCCGAGAAAATCAGGTTGCCCCTTTAACGTAGTTAACCTAAGGACAAACGGACATTTCGAATTTTAGAGTAGCTTCTCTACTAAAAACGATTAAAACGTACAGACTAATTGTAGAGTTGCTATACCTGTCATATTATGTCAATTAGTAAAATATTATTTCTAAAAATATGTATGCTAGATCAAGGAATAGATTATTAATATTGGACATAGTAACGACGTAAATATCATTATGGCATTATGGCATTATGACATTAGCATTTTAAATTATATCATTTATTCTCATTTTTGTTTAATTCTAACAGTCTATAACATTCGAAATACAATATGGAAAATGCTTATATATTCAACCCAGGAATCTAAAGGGATAAGACAATGGCCGAGAAATTGATGTACATGCCCAATAATGATTCAAATAATTACCACGTCTGTAGATTACAATTTGTGATTGAAACGTTTTGACACTCAACTAAACGAATAAACTAATCAATATTCATTAAAAGTCCCCAAAGTTGTTAAGTCAACGAATAAGAAACGTTATTATAAAACTTTGGGACTAGTAATATAAACAGCTCAATGTCCCCTTTCTCCCTGGACAAAATTAGTGAAGGCGTGAAAATTTGTAGGGCGAGACGCACTAATCGAAAAAATGATCATAAATATATAATTCTCACTCTCTCTTTCTTTTTTCAGTGCGGCGTTTGAAAAGAAAACCTTACATTAAAGCTACACAAAATTTCTCCTTCTGTAGATTAAAATTAGTGGTTGTAACGTTTGAACACTCAACTTAATAAGCGAACCAATGAGAATTAACTCAAGTCCCCAAAGTTTTTAAGCCAACGAATAAAAAAATGTTGTAATAAAACTTTGGGGACTTGTGCAATAAACATCCCATTGTCTTTTCTATCTATAGTTTGCGAGTTTAGCTTTTGTAGATCAGACTAAGCATTAAAAATTTCTATCCTTAAAAAAAGTCAAATGTCACTTTTAAACCTTTCTATGTTTTTTTACCGGCATTTATTATTCTAACCTAATGTATGTTAGGTATGATTTCGTAAATGGATATTTGCTGAGCTTAATATTGGTCTAGGGCAGGTTCATGACTAATAAGCAACTATTCACAAATCTATTTTCAAATTTAGTTTCTATACCATGAAGCTACCATTGAACTTTTTTATAAATATGCACGAATCTATTTGAAATGATTTTTCTTACCAGTTTCTAGGCCATATTATTATTTTTGATAGGCATATATCTTCTAAAAAATAAAGTAAATAAAGATATATAAGTAGCTAAAAACCTGCCTACAAAGCAGTCAGACCGCCATAGATGATTTATACTTAATTATACTCCATATTGATTGGAATGTTGACAAGAAGTTTTAGCCGTCTATTTCTTATAGGAGCCGAGAAATTATCACGAGTACATCAAAACGTATGCGACGGACATTTTGTCAATTATAAAGTAGGTTCGCTACAAAAATAAAAGAAAGTAAAAAACAAACATTGCATGATTGAAATAGATTTAAAGCACTCAATATATGTATACCTCTCCCTGTAAGTTTGATGGCATTAAAGTTGAACTCTACAGTCATAATAGATTGATGAAATTTCGATGGTAAAGGCATCCTTGTCTGTAGACAATAGATGTAATAATAGAGTCTCAATTATAGTGAGAAATACTATTCTTTCTATAATACAAAGTAGCTTGATGTCTGTCCGTCCATCCGTCTAAAGCTTAAGATCTCGGTAACCACTGAACCGATTGGATTCTACTCTTCAAGGGCACTCCAAACACCCCTCCGAAAACAAAAATCCCCCTCCCCATTTTTTAAAATTATTTGAAGTTAGTGGTGGCAGCTCCAGTAGTACTTATTTTTTTAAATAACCTCTTTGGGCAAAGCCCCTAGAGTCTAGGGGCGAAGCTGCTAGTATACAAAAGAAGTAATAAGCTTAGAAGTATGAAGATGAACTGGTTCCATTAAAATTGTGAGAAAGGTTTCATATTGCTGTTTAAAATCATCATACTATCAACATTGGAAAATTACCTCTTAATAAACTACATAAAATAGTGAGGTTTTGTCTATAGCTGAAAATCTCGGAAAATGATGATCCTAATAAGTTGTTCTTTTCAGGGAAGTTTTGGGGTGGATTTCTACTTCAATCGCCATCCCCTAAAGGCTAGGGGCGAAGCAATTTGATTATGACAAGTTAGTCATGATCACTATAAAATTATTCGCCAAAAAAGTATTTAAATTTAATTGCAAAAACAAGTGTTTTCCTTTTTAATGAATAATATTTTTATATAATACTTTGAATTTTAGTATTTATTCATAATTTTTTAATACTTCTATTGTAATAAATAAGGATAGATGCGTTTTGGAAACGCGGATGTAAATACGTCTGGATTTTTGGGGGGACAGAGAAAAAAGGGTGGAAAAAAGTGGGTTACCAAAGATGAAAGTAAAGGGGTAGGAAAAAGTGAGTTGAGTTTATCTATCAGATGTTTAAAGGGGAAAGTTAGTTCTAGTGTGGTTATTTTCTTTAGATCTTTTTAAAAGCGAAGCTTTTCTATAATTAGGGGTCGGTCCGTCCGTCCGTGACAGTTAGCTTTTTTCTTTAATTTAGGCACGTTAGAATTGTCCTATCGATCTACAATTTTGCATGGTGATCCCTGCAGTAGTTAGGTACAATTTAGAAAACGTAGCAACTCTATAATCGTTACCAGAAAATTTCCGTACGTTCATTATGATCTAATTATCCGATTGATCTGATTTTTGGTATACTAATCCCTGAGACAACAAAGTACAATATTATAAGCGAAGCAACTCTATAAATAAGTCTTAAAAATGTCAGTAAGTCCTTAAACATTATCCTGCATCAAGCAATTTTTCAACAAAGTTACTTATAATTTTGATTCGATTTATACATTTATGTTCTGATTTTTCAGTTCTGACACTCTACAAGAGTTAATGTTCGTCTATCATATCGTTTCAGAGCTTCGCTTTTATGGATGTTGTCATCCTTGTTTAGACGGCGTTTACATGCATAAAAGGTCTTTTATTGATAAACAGTTTGGACCTATTTATAAACAATTATGTTTTGTTAGCCTATATCAAACTATTTATTATTACTTGGATCCTACGCCAGATTATCATACTCTAATAAACTGAAACTTGAAGCTGGCTAAAATAACGATTCACCCCATACACCCCCTTTAATTCCTCCATCTTTACAGGACGAACGAACTGACCAATAATGTCCATGTTAGCAACCTAAATTGACGACAATTTTCACTCTAACATAATATCCATCGAAAAGGGAACGGGACGCTTATAGGGATACTTCTCATAGCTACAACAAAGCTAAACGGCTAGACTAATTAAATGTGTAAGATGACTATTTTTAAGGAGATAGCACAGGGATCTAAAGGGATAAGACACTGGCCGGTAAATTAATGTACATCACCAATGATTATATACAAAATTACACCTTCTGTAGTAGTGGTTAAAACATTTGGACACTCAACTTATTGAACCAACCAATTATAACTCAACAAAAGTCCCTAAAGTGGCTAAGCCAAACGTTATATTAAAACTTTGGGGACAAGTGTAATAAAAAGCCCAATGTCCTCTCCCTCCCTGTGTACAAGAGGACTATTTTTGTCTAGATAACAAGTGTATCAGATAACTTTTTCTACACTTTTATTAAAAGGACTTTGAACAATTAGGAGTTATAAAAAATCTATGAAATATATGTTTGGGTATGAATAAAAAAGATATTTCTATAAGCAACGCAGCAATATGTAAGAAGCTAATTAATCTAAGGTGTAAAAGAACAGTAAACTATTAAACAGTATTAAAAATGCATTTGCATATTAAGCTATTTTAAGGTAAATAAGAACAATTTTGTTTATAAGAAGCGGAACGGAGAATAAATTCCAATTTTTTAAAGGAGCAAATCGTAATACATCAATTACATAGACAAGTTTGAGATAATCATAGATATATGCAAACACAAAAACTAAAGATCTTGCTGAATAGCTTATTACTAAAGAATATATTTTTTTATTTATTGTTTTTAATAGTATAACAGCAAAAGGAAGCTTTATAATATCAACTTTGCATAATATAAAAAGTTATATGTTGTTTTATAATCCAATAAAATTGAAAAATTGCTTGGACCTTTTAAAACTTATATAGGGCTTCACAACTTTTAATTTAATCCCATTTTTCTCATAAAGTGGCAGAATACCAAAAGTATAATTTTTATAACATGACTATTAATGATGTTAAAAACGCATAAAAACAAATAATTGACTGTCCATTTAATGAGTTCGAGATAATGAAACTAAAAGTCATGGTTTTCTGAAAGAAAAATTGTTTCCATTTAAACCATTTCAGGAAGGGGGTAGTCGATGAGATATTTTTATTAATATAAACATTTATATTTCAGAATATAGAACATAGAGAATGGAATATACGTGGATATTATGACAAGGGAAAAATTGTCGTCAATTTAGCTTGCTAACATAGAACTCGATTATTGGTTAGTTCATTCATACAGTAGGAAGGAAGTTGATGGGGTAAAGGGGAGTGAATGTGGGAGTTTGTTATAGAACATGAAAGCATAGTTTTCGTCCATTGTCCGAACCCTGTATTCCTGAAACCATTTAAAGCTTGTTATCAAATTAAGGTCACATTAGATTCACTTTTTATTTACTATTAAACTTTATCACTGTTTTGTTGTGTCAAAATAAAACTAAATGGTACAGTTTTCCACCAACGAAAAATATTTTTCCTATCGCTTCGAAACCGATTGATATCCGGTGGATTTGCACCGGTTCTCAGCCATACTGAAAAAATATGTCTAACATCATATTAGATCCAGTTTTTTACGGATATAAAAATGTACTAATATAAGATTAAAACCAATTGTGTACAACAGATCTAAAATGTAGAATAGTTATTTATCGCAGCTTTCCGCGGATATTAAGACCAGATTTTGTTAGCCCCGTGGGCCGAAGATCCGGGGTAACAAAACTGGTATTAAATTTACGATTTTGTTTAAATATTCGTGGAAACTTGTTTGTAATACGATGCTATACGTTTTTTTTGCAGAATGGCTTAAAACCGGTTCTAATCCAGCGGATATTAATTGGTCCCAAAGCCATACTGGCAAAGTTTTACCACCCTACTTTATGCAACAAATAATTATAAATATAAAGCTAAATTGCTTTAAATGTTAAATAAAACCTGCTCAAATCATGACAATATTTTTCTATAGAAGCGCAGCTAATCTGAAATTAGGATGTGAACGTAGGTCCTTACGTCATTTTACAAATTTTTATGTAGCTTCAGATATGATGGAAATCCCTATAAAAGGCACTTTGTTTTTATTCTAATATTCGTGGAAAATTGTCTGCAATACGATGCTATACATGATTTTTCAGAACAGCGAATATGATTCAGTTTCAAAGTCATACTGGAAAGACTTTTGTATTACAGTGTTCTACTTTTTAACAGACTGCTGCCCCAATTATGAACAAAATTATCCCTGTTGAAAAAACATTAATTAAATTGTTACAAAAGTCAAGTTTAAAGTCATAAAACAAAAGACTTCTTTATCTTCTTAATTTTATTCTTTTCTATTTAAAGCTGATAAATTGTTGACCACGACAATTTTGTCCATAAGCAGTGTAGGCAGCCAGAAATATTCTTAAAAAAATATTATAGTAATAACAAGCGTTTAAGCCCCTAGAAGCCTCTAGGGACACTTTTGCAATTGAAGCTTGGAAGAGTGGAGATACCCTCCACCAAAATAGTTATAAATCTTCCCATGACCTATAAGAAGCTTTGCTGTAAAGGAGAATCAAATCAGTTTAGCAGTTAGCGATATCCTTCGATACACACAAAAAAAGCTTACTACTGTATATTATAGGTTTTCGACATGTAGAAAAATCTAGTAAAATAAGAAAAAAAAAAGATCGATCTTTTGCAAATATTGTATCAATATGAATTAACCAGCAGTCTGCCAAACGTACAAACGGACAGACAAACTAAATTTATGCAGTGGCAACGCTACTGAAAAACCTGATTTTTCAATTGTGTAAATGCATTTGTAATTTTTGGAGTTGAATTATTTATTATACAGCTAAAGTTACACTTTCAAACTAAAAAAACTTTTAACTAGAACGAATATAACCATAAAATATATGATAAAACTAGGATGAAACATCCATAAAAGCGAAGAACAAACAAACATTAACACTTGTAGAGTGTAAGAACTGAATAAGCAGAATATAAATGTAGAAAGTCAAAACAAAATTGAAAGTAAATTTATTTATTTTGTTTAAGGACATTTTTATATCTATATTATAGATAAGCTACGCTTGAAATATTGTACTATTTTGTCCTAGGAATCATTATCAAAAACCTAAATATAAAAGATTATACATAAAATACAAAACATTTGTTGTCAAAAAAGTTAAAAACCTACATATTTTAAATGAACATACGAACTTTCTGGTATCAATTATAGAGTTTCTATCCTAAGTCTTAAATCGTATATAAATGCAGACAAATTAAGATTGGTCTCTAAACTCTTATAGAACTCTTATGCATCTCTAAAGTAAGGGAACCTAAGCATTTTAGAATGTGTCTCATATTTGAAATAGTAAAATGGAAACAAATAATTTTCCAGTAAGGCATCGAAACCGATTAATATCCGGTGGATTAGAACTGGTTCTCATCAGCCATACTGAAAAATGAAGTTTAGCATTGTATTACAGACAATTTTCCACGAATATTAAAATATAATCATAAAATTAATACCAGCTATGTTACCTCGAGCCTTAAAACTGGTTTTAATTTTAATTGTTTGCATTTTATTTTTAATATACGCAGAAAGATATCTATAATACGATGCGATAAATAACTATTCTTTAAAAAATCAAAATTCATATTTGAGAATAAACTTTTGTAAAGTACATAATTTTAATCTTTCTATGTAACTTTAGTACACAAAGGATTCAATGTAGCTACTCTTAAACTATATTTTACTCTCAATCCTTTTAATTAAAATAAACAAAAGATATTATAGAAAAAAATCTACACCTTTTTGGAAGCTTTACCAGTGTACAATAGTGATTTGTACCTGTTTTATGGTCTAGGCATTTCTCTAATTTGATTTGAATTTTGCGTTCTTTTTGCTATTTATTACTTTTAAAACTTATTTTTTTTGTTGCCGCGCTTAAATTGAATATTCAATTTCCATTGTTTTAAAAGTGCAATTTCAATAGAATTTATCCAAGAAAAACGCTTTATATAGAGAGAGGGATATGAGAAAAAATCCCTTCCCAAAATTAATATAATTTAAATTATGTATTAGGTAGCTTATACCACAGAAAGAAAGGGTTGAAGATTTATATAAGCTACTTTATCCATTTATTAGAGTAAAACACTAGAGTGAGAAAGGGTTAAATAACTGTATCTCCCCATTGCAACCACCTTGTGCAACCTTTCAATTGGGTCATTGAAAATCAACCAATCGTGTCGCTTATATTAACACAGCCAAGTAGAAGAAAATAATTTAGAAGCAGACGAAAGAGGTCTTTGAAAAAGGAAGGGAGGTAGTTGTCTGTATATACATCTATACTATAGATCTGTTATCCATTTACTCCCTGAGGAAAAAAAACTACTACTGTCTAGCTTTAGTGTTCTTGCAAACTGCCATATTTTTTAAGTAGCGAAGCTACTCTATAATTCACTTTTTTTGTCCGTCAGTACGTCCGTTCGTCAGTCAGTCCGTGAGACGTGATTTTCTCGGCTCCTATTCAAGATTTTTAGTGAAGATTCGTATGACATATGTCTATCTAATCTATACACTGTTTTGTCCACCTGTCTGTTATTTGGGGTGCTAGTTCGATTCCTGGATTTTAAAGTTTTCGTGATTTTCTCAACTCCTTTTCAAGATAGAGGGCTGAAATTTTTAGGGAATAATTGATTTCACATTCTACATACTTTCACCAAATTTTTTTTGAGATTTGTCCATTAATTGGGGTGCTAGATAGATTCCTAAAATTGTAGGTTTTAATTAGTCATTTTTTAGTGTATATGATGTGCATTAATTCTAATGGCTTTAGGATTAATTAGGTACTGAAATGAATTTATCATTATTACTTGGATCTTACACAAGATTATAATGTACTCGAATAAAGTAAAGATCGTAGCTGGCTAAAATTACGATACCCCTCCCATTCACCCCCTTAACCACAAAACCCACCTCCCATTGGAAGAACGAACTGACCAATGATGTCCAGTTAGTAACCTAAATTGATGACAATTTTCCCCTGTCATAATATCCAAGTATATTCTATATCTATTGGTACTAATTGAACAAGGATGCCAACATCCATAAAAGCGAAGTTCTGAAACGATAGGACAAACGGACATTAACACTTATATAGTGTCAGAACTGAATAATCAGAATATAAATGAAAAAAAGTCAAAGCAAAATTGTGAGTAAATTTGTTGTTAAAACTTCTTGATACAGGATAATGACAATGTTTATGGACATAATACATCTTTAGGACTTGATTATAGAGTTGCTTTGCTTATAATATTGTACTTTGTTGTTCCAGGAATCAGCATACAAAAAAAAATCAGATCAATCGGATAATTAGATCACATGAAAATTTGATGTTAAAAAAGTAAAAAATCAACATGTTTGAAATGGACGTACGGACATTCTGGTAATGATTATAGAGTTGCTACGCTTTCTAAATCATACCTAACTACTACAGAAAT
>LS057615.1:0-10769 GCA_900241095.1 Acartia tonsa
CACAAAAGTTTAGAATATATAATTAACATTCTCACTTTAATTGGTGTTTAACATTACAAACATTAATTAAATGGTTTCAATTTGTTTATTTAGAGTGGGGGAATTTAGAATATGAATATGTTCAATTTCACAAGAATAAAAGTATCCCAGTTTAAACTAGTTATAAAAACAGAACTAACAAAACTGGTATTAATTTTAGGATTTCTATGTTAATATTCATGGGAAAACGTCCGTAATAAGATGCTATACATGATTTTTCAGTTTGGCTGAGAACTGGTTCTGATCCAGCGGATATTAATCAGTTTCGAATCCCTAACAGAATGTCTATTGGTACTATTTGTGTGTAGCAAAGAATCTTTGAAACTACTGATCTGACATGGTTCTCCTTCACAATAAAGCTTCTTGTATGTCAATGGAAGACCTATAAAGATTTTGGAGAAGTGTAACTCTACATTCAAAGATATTTCGAGACTGAGTTCTACTTTTTAGGTAAGCATTATATAGGAACCGAGAGAGTTTTAAACTGAAGACTTTGGATGATTTTAGGCTATTTTTCTTCTCACCAACCTACCCTCCCTCCCCAATCTTCGAAGCTCCCATATATACCAGTGCAGTGGCTCAGCCACTAGTAGATTAAAAATAAACAGCATTTATCATATCTTTGTTGTAAAAAAAGAAAATTAAAAATTTTCTCAATTCTACTAAGAATGTTTAAAAACGTATCTATCTCATTTTTAGCGCAACAATATGTGTTCTATAAAACGAAGGTTTTCAATCATTTGATATATTTAAAATAAAAATAAAACTTTTGTTAATCGTTGTAACGTTATATGAACAAGGCAAAAAATTACTTAAATATAGGATACAGTAAAAGAACATACTTTTATATTTAGGATTTGATTATAGGGATGCCTCGCCCAAAATATTATACCTTAGAATAGGATACTTATATCATTTTTTAAAAATGTTGCATAAAAAGTTAAAATTCACCATGTTTTTATGGTCGTACGTTCTTTCATGAAACGATTAAAGAGTTGCTACGCTTTCTAAATCGTACCTAACTTTTATGGGAATCATCAATCAAATTTTGAAGTCGATATAAAAATTCTAAATAAAGATCTAATAGTTATGGACGTACAAACAGACGGACGAACCTTAGTAAAAGAAAAGCTTCGCCTTTAACAAGCAAATTCTTGTTTAGTTGAGAATGTGTTTATCTTTTCTCACAAAAATGTTTTCATTTCCTCTTTTGTTTGGTTATTTCTAGGGTTAGTTCACCACTTACAGGAATACAGGAATAACATCCATAAAAGCAAGCTCTAATTTTAGAAGGAAGGACAACGAACAATAACTCTTGCAGAGCTGAATTAGCTTTTAATATTGTACCTTGTTGTCCTAGGAATCATTTTTTAAAAAAAATAGATTAATAGAATAATTATATCATACAAAAGATGTTGCCACCAAAAAATCAGCATGTTTTAAATGGATGTATTGTTTTTCTGATAACGATTATTAGAGTTGCTACGCTTCTGAAATCGTACCTAACTGTTAAAGGAACCATCATGTAAAGTTAGAAATCGATAGAAAAATGTCTAAATTGATAAAAAGAGCTACGGATGGACGAACAGACGGACCGAACCTGCGTAAATGTATAAAAAGCTTTGCTTTTAATAACATAGACTAAACAATATGCAAATTTGTTCACCATTGTTTTGTAACACTGTTTTCAACCTTTTCTACATTTATGGAAGGTCCGTCCGTCCGTAATAACGGATAGTTTTGTTCGTCAATTATGTATAATCTATGTAACTATGTAATGAATTCGTACGTATACACAAAAAAAAACAATTTGATAGTTATTTTACTATCCGCGGAAAAGTATCTATAATACAATGCGATAACTCATTAGGAGTACTTTAGGCCATGCAAGGGGTAACTTATAACTAAATTTAGGATAAAGGTCATGTAATGAAAGCTGTTTTGTTTATCATTATTCCTGTGCAAGCCTAGTGCAAATGTTTGTTGAAGAAATGCAAAAGCTTTAACTTGGCTGGTGTAGAAAAAAAAACATTTATAAACAACTTAATAAGATTATCTTAAAACATGTTTTTCACTGCTATGTGGATTAAAGTATTTATTTTAGGAAAATTTTTTTCTAAATATTTGTTTTCTTTTAACAAAATATGTAATTAAAAGCAATTTGAAATAGCAATTCTGTCATAAGACCAAATCCTTTAAAGTTTCATAGGCAAAGAAAGTATGGATGACAACATCCATGAAAGCGAAGTTCTAAAAGAAAAGAACATTAACACTTGTGGAGTGTCAGAACTATAAGTTATAATTTGTTGCAAAATTAAATAAATACAAAATACTAAGCTGTATTACTTTGATTTTTAAGGATTTAATTATGGAGATAATTCGCTTATAACATTAGACCAGGTTGTCAGTTAAATAGAATAATCATATCATACAAAAAGGTGTCAAAAAAATAGGAAATTGCATGTTTTAAACGGACTTACGGACTTTCTGGTAACGATGATAGAGTTGCTACACTTTCTAAATCGTACTTGACTGTTTTTTCATGAATATTCATCCAAAGTTTGAACTCCATAGGCCGATTTTAACATGACAAATTGAAGAATTATCCGTTATGGATGGACTGATCCTATTTAATAGAAAAGCTTCGCTTTTAAAAATACTTTATTCAATCGGATTGAGTTTTGAAGAAAAAACTATAAATATCATTTACACAATCTTTATATAACTTGTTTTCCGATAAATGTAAATGTTTTATGATTACCGAATATCTACTATGACATTAAATACTATTTAGTATTGATTCTCAATAATTGGGGAAGTAATAAAATTATTTTTTTTTAGCAGCGAGGCTGCACTACAATTGATTGTATCTATCTGTCTATCTGTCAGTAATATTTAGTTATTTTTGTTTCTTAATAAGTATTCAGTTCCTTCGTTTAGTCAGCAATTATTTAATTCAATAATATAATTTACTACCTTGTGGTTTAAGGTTTGAAACCCTGCAATATAAGTAGAGAGCACTTTGATAAAGATTATTAAAGTTAAGGTTTCGAGATTTTCTTTGTTTAATAGCGCTAGGATGACAAAATCCACGAAAGCGAAGTGAACAAATTTGACAAAAGAACATTGAGACAATAGAGTGGCTGCACTGTTCATATTAAATAAAAAACAGAATAGTATTTCAAATTCTAAATTAACGTACTTACTTTTTGTTTTAGACTTGAGAAATTTTGATAAAAAAAGACTATAACTACATTAATAAAACATTGATGTCAAAATATCCTTTAATAAATTCAATCTATTAAAACTTATTTGTGAAGATTATAGAGTTGCTAAGTTTTAAATGTTTACCCAACTGCTTTGTCTGTAGATTAGGATTACGTTTCGATTAATGGAAGCTTCAAATTCTTCCTGAGACGGTTTTAAGCTATTTTTACAATTTTTAGGTAATCGTATTAATGATATTTTACAGAGTTAAAGAAAAAAAAATATCTACTTGAGATTTACTAAAGATGAAGAGCATACCACCCCCTTTTTTCGTTAATTTTGGCTTTTTTCATTAATTTAGGCATGTTAGAATTTTCCTATCGATTTCAAAATTTGAATGGTTATTCCTTTAGTAGGTAAGATTTAGAAAGCGTAGCAACTCTATAATCATTACAAGAATGCCCTTACGTCCATTTTAAACATGATCTGATTTTTGGTATGTTGATTCCTGGGACAACAAAGTATAATATTATGTGCGAAACAACTCTATAATCAAGTCCTAAAAATGTCCATAAACATTATCCTGTATCAAGCAGTTTTCCAACAAATTTACTTAAAATTTTGCTTCAACTCTTATATATTTAAATATATTCTGATTATTCAGTTATGATACTATATAAGTGTTAATGTCTGTTTGTCCTACCGTTTCAGTGCTTCGCTTTTATGGATGTTGTTATCCTTGTTAATTTATTACTATTGGGTCCCCTGATCTAGTACAATTTGTAATAAAAAACCTTTAACTCAGAATTATTTATTAGATTGTTTTTAAATTCATCACATACAATTAAAATTTTAAATGAATTGGTATTTACTTGTGTTTTTACTATTAGATTATATATTATTTTACAAAATTCAACAAAAGGGAATTTCCTGGTCATAAACAAAATATTTTTTAAACATTCCTCAAAATACGAGATTTTGATTAAAACTCTGAGTATTTTGTAAGTCCATAGGCCCAATAAATTGAAGAAAATAGGAGCACTCCAAATGGCATCAACACTCGAGCTAAAATAAAATTATCAATATATTTTTATCGCATTGTATGAACCGGTTTATTCCAACGGAATAATTACAGTTCAAACAACTACTATAAAGCTGGTTGAGAAGACATGTACCCATTTACTTATTCAGGTTTTCTAACATTAAAAATGCTTCTGGGTGTTTATTGATATTGATATGGGACAATTTTAAACCTCCATCCCATGTAATAGTAATTATTTGGAGGCCTCCAGAATGCATCAACTCTATAACTCACTTTCTACATTAGTCCATTCATTTTTTTGTGCTTTGCTTCTAATAGAAGTTGTTTAATTCCAAAGCAATATGTTAAGAAAACCTTCACCCCCCCTCGAGGTATCAGACATTGGACGATAGATTGATGTTTGTAAAACAAAATTACACCTTCTGTAGATTAAAACTGTTTGGGGAAACGTTAAAAAACATCCCAATCAAGATATAGTCTCCAACATCCAACGAAAAAAACTAGCATATTTATTGTCTAATGTCACCTCCCTCTCCCTGATATTTGATTACCTGTAAAAATTCCAAACCATATCCAGAACTCATTTCCTTTCAAGTTTGCGTAGAACCGACGACGATTTTCAACCTCTTTCTTTTCATCCCTGTATAGAAAACAAGGATGACAAAACAAAGGGGTATATGAAATAAATCAACTATTTAACTTCAAAAGCAAAAAAGAAATTGAAATAAATGAAAAACAGAATTAGGCTACGTGTTCATTCATCTATGATCGCATTAAAAATCAATTATAAAGAAGGGAATTTATTTTGTGTAAAATCGAATCAAAATCCACTAAGAATATGATAGTTGAATTAAATTAAAGTATTTTGACTCCCATAAGTGTTATGACAGACGAACAGCCAAAGGGAATTATAGAGTAGCTTTAGTACTAAAAAATATCATGGGTTGATTAGGCAAATTTAATTTTTAAAATGTTCTTTATTTATTAGAGAAATAGTTTTGTTATGTGTGGAGTCTCAATAAAAATTCGTTCGCATAAAACTTTATGTACTCATATTTAAAAAGGTCAAAAATATACCTGGCTATAAGTCCTGTATTATTGATGCCAATGCGCATATCCTGAACATAATTTTATTTAGCTAAACAGAATTTTCTATGACGGTATCCCAAAGGGTTTTTTAGTCGAGCACAAAATGATCCATTATTTGAACTAAATTGAAAATAAGGATGGGGCACATGTATTTGTGCTTCACTTACGGCTAGTCTATATTTGTTATAGGGTTGCCCCCCACCCCTCCCCCTCCACTATCTTTTTATTTTATTTTGAAAATTAGGGTTGTTTTCTGAAACTTTAAGGTAAAACACCTATCTACTAATTTCTAGTAAATTAATGAATAATCCAATCCAATGACTTATAAACCGTGCTTTAAAAAATCCTAATGGGTAGCATAAAAAAAAGAACGTGTCCTAAATTTTGAGTTTTCTATTTTAAATAGCTAGTCGGTGCTTTTAGTAAGTAGTAGATGTAAATTGATCCATAGAATTTAGATATGCAATCGGTTTTTTTGTAGACCTCTTATTTTTGAAGTAATTTAAGTTTTAAGAAAAAGTATGTTGGTTTTAAGGTACTAAAACGCAACAAAAAAAGAAGAAAATTGCTATTATGAACAAAAAAAGTATTTTTGAATTAAGTTGATTAATTATTGAAAAACTTTATTTTGTTGAACTCCGTTGAATCAAAACTTTTAACTTTGGGAGCTTGTCAAGAATGGGTTAAAATAAAATCACAAAAGTTGGGACACGTTCTTTAAATTAATCAAGGTGTTAAAGTTGCATAGCTTTATAAAACACGTCACTAAACAAGTTTAAAAGAAAAGAGTAACCTTTGTAGTGACGGGTCTGGCATCATCCGACCATGCAACTCCCTTAGAATTCGGCTTGGTGGGCTTAAACTTAATCATTATAGGATTACTCAATATGAGGCATTATTTATTAAACCATGAAATAGTTTTTTTCTGGTATGAAACTTCTGACGTAATGAAATATTTATAATTATTTCAAACATGGGTAAGTGGGTTGAATCAGCCAAGACTTTTGATTAATAAATGACACACACTGTGGAACAAAAGCGGGTGTGCCACTAGCACCTACATAAAGCTTCCCTAAATCAGTCTAGTGGTTAGAACGATCTTAACTCACAATCAGAAAAAAACCTTCTATTTAATTGGTGATATAATTATAATACAAAGCAAAAGTACCAAAGTCGTTGTTGAAGAGTTGAGAAAAGAAGTTTCGCTGTCTGGATTCTCTTCATCCTTGTGTATGGGCTTCCCATCTGGTCCAATCTGAATACAATAGAATCACTCTTAGAAAACAGATATATCATAAAATGATATTACCATACATATTAGAATTTTCTCTGAAAAATCACCAAACATTTACATAAAGAAAACATAAAAAAAAAGAATTTATACAAAAGAAGCTCTTTATTAAACAGACATTTACAAAAGTCTCTACAATCTTTACCCACGTTGAAAAGCCTAATTTAGTCTTTGTTGTCTATAGATGTTTTTTAGAGGATCAACACCATGCTTTGTAAGAATAGTTCTAATGTCACATAGAAATAAAATCATATGAACTAGATCTCACCTCCATGAAATATAAAATATGGAACAATTTGTCCAGTTCTTACTATGATTTTTTTCTTTTTAGGACAGACAAATAGACAATTAAACAGAAAGCCATTGTTATACTTCATGTTATAAATTGATAATCTGCTAACACTACAGTTCATTAAGATGAGAATATTTTACTGTGATTGTTTTTCCATGATGATTAATTTCTCTTTCTTCTCCCTCCTCTGTTCTCATCAGATCCATAAATGTATGCAAAAGAACCTTGAAAAAAGTAAACTGGTTAATTACCAGAATACAGTCAGGAATAAGACAATAGTCGATAAATAGATATACCTTCCCAATGATGATACATAAAATGACCCCTTCTGTAGATTTAAATAATGGTTAAAACGCTTAGACACCTAACTTAATGAACCAACCATTTAAAATTAAAGTCCCAAGAGTTCTTATGCCAACGAATAAAAAAGGTTATTATAAAGGTTTGTGGACTAGTATAATAAACAGCCCAATATCTCCTGGAATACAGTACAAATATGGAAAGTTCTTCATACTTTATAGTTTAGTTCATCTCCAAATATGAAGTACATAAACAGATTGGAGACAAACATCTAAACTTTGACAATCTGCATGTCAATATTTTTTTATTTGTAAGCCCTGTTACTGGTGAATGGTGTCATTCTTGTTATTTGAATCAATCACATTAAAAATATCGATACATATACCTCCAAGAATGGAACCATTTGAGCAAAAATAAGCCAGATATCAATCATCTTTACATATGCTGTCGGAGGTAAAGCACCTACAATTAAATTTAACTAGCAGCTATGCCCCTAGAGGATTAAGGGGTACTTAAAGGCATTATTGAACAGAAAAAAAAATATTTTTTTTCTAGAGGTTGTTTCTTTAGTGATTTGAAGATATCCCTTTAAAAAAGTATAAACCTTATCAATAAGATGCTTCATTGTAGAAACATAGGGGTAAGCAAGATATTTCATTATACATAAAGAACCAGACATTGTATTACTTTTAAAAAAAAAATGATTATTAATTAAAATTTAATATCTTGGCAGTTTTTAAAATATAGATGAATTCTATACCTGACACACTGATAAACAAAGTGGTGAGCACCAGTAAAGCAGTCAAGTTCACTGTTACAACTGCTTCAAAGAAGAAGGCTTTGAAAAAATTAGTGATGTAAACAATAATCAGAATCAGAATTGTGGGCAGGTATGTAGTCATGATCTAAAAACAAAGTTAAAGTTGATTTGCATGTTAAAATCAAAGTTTTATTGAAATAAAGTATTTTACCTCATTTATAATCCTTCTCTTCAAGATAATTGTCATTTTTACTCCTTTGTTTGGATCAGCTAAATTAAAGTTAGAATAAAGAAAAATAATTTTGATGCTTTATTTTTCTATTTCCCAAATATGTATATTGTTCATTATATAACAGAACACTTACTTCCATTTACATAGGTAAGAGACCAGAAAGGAATAATGTACTGAGTAAGAACAGTTTCTCCCTCCATAATTATTTGATCTGGTGTTATCATCATTGAAGACCATTCCAATTCTCTTACAACCATAATTGCTGTACATGTCTATAAAATTAGGATTTGCATTTTACAGATAAAATATAGTTTTGTAGTATTTTAGTAAATAAACCTGTGTGTCAAATGGATAAAGTTGGAGTTGATAGTCACATTTGAAACTTTTGGTATACACTTCTTGAAAAGTTACCCTATTTTCTTCACCTGAAATATGAAGCAAGTTTTCTGATACAAAAATTATATTCTAAGAAAATTTCTAAGTTGAGTAATAGTTTTGGAATTAAATCCTATACCTTTAAAGATGTTGATCTCCTCCATAAAGTCTAAAGAGCTGATTGTATAATTTCCCTCTCTTGTAACTGTAACTTCTGTGTTAGTACTTCCACTAAAATTAAGAAATGTAAAATTAATATGTAAAAAAATATTTAAATGCTTGATTGAAATGTATGATATCTTACAGAGTAGCTTCATTCTGCTCAGTATTTTCAAACACAATAAATGGTAGCCAGATCTTTTCAATCTCAGAGGTAGCTAGAGAGTTTGCTGATCTATAAAAAGAATGTCAATTGATGAAAAAATTTAACTATGAATGAATATTTTCAATCTCAAAGAAAATAATTTAAACCTGGTCTTCTTAAGATTATAGTAAGTTAATCTGAAGTCATACCATTCCATAATCATTGTATACTGCAAAAAAAATTATTAAACAATACTCTTAACCATTAATTATTACAATACAATAATTTTATTGTAATTACTTGCATGTTACCTTAAGAGTAAAAATGTGATCAATTTCTTCAATTTTGAGCACATCTTTAATTATCATTGATATATTCACATTAACAGGAATATTTTTCTTTAGTTTTGTATCAAATCTGAAATAAAAACAATAAATATGTATGAATTATTATAAAAGTACAGTTTACTATCTTGTTAATTTTTGAGTTTGTCAATAGACATAAAGCTACAAATTAAAGAAATATCAAGTTTTTAATGAAATAACCTTTTTAGGTAGGTACCAAGATTACATTTTAAAAGAAAAAAGATTCCAAACTTTTAATGCTTATAATTACCTAAATGGCGGGATAGTCTTTTTATAATTATCTTTCTGGAAAATCATTCTACAATTATCTTCATCAGATTCATCTTGACAATTGGAGGTCTGATCACATCTTATATGAAATTAGTTTTAATTCATATTATAGCAACTATAAAAAAACTATCGTTAATATTTATTTATCGCCTCATATTACAGACAGTTTTCTGTGGATATAAAAATGAAAAATATAAGATAAAAACCAGTTTTGTCAGCCCTGATGGGTCAGAGGCTAAAAAACTGTTATTAATTTATGATTTTTATTATTGTGTAAAAGTGCCATTGGATATTAAGTGGTTCTGAAGCCATTTTGGAAAAGATATTATTCCAATGCTAATATGTAAGAGATATTATTTTTAACAAAAGCAAATTATTGTTTCACTTAATATGAATAACAATTGGGCCATGCCAATGTACCTTTGTTCAATATCAATGCATTCCCCATCATTACAGGTAAACTGATCAGCAATGCAAGTGGTGAACTTTATCTTTTTCAGGGTTGGTACTCCTTCCTTGTAACAAGCATCATAATTCACTTTCCTGTAAGAGTTAGATTTCAAAATACAGTCATGTCAAAAAATTTTACTTGAAAATAATGTATACTTTAATTAATTGATTTTTCAATCTAAAAATGTTCTTGAAGAATGTTATGCTCTATTTTACCCAGCCATGAAATTAAACAATTTTGTTATACTTGTTAAAACAAATGTACTACCAAAATTTTACTGCAACAGTCACTCCCCAATAATTAATCAGCAAAAAAATTGTGAAACTTCCATATATTCATTGAAACAACATAATGTTAGCAATAAGCACAATAAATTATCCAAGCAAATGTTTGGTTGGGTAATAACTTACTTGAATTCAAAATTGTTCACACCAAGAAGTAAAGTATCTTTAGGAGAAACTGATGTTGCTATGCTTGCATTATCCTTCCTATCATACCATTTCCATGTATCATCTTTCTAATATTTCATTAAATATATATAAACAAGGATGACAACATCCATAAAAGCGAAGCACTGAAACGATAGGACAAACGGACATTGACATTTGTATATTGTCAGAACTGAATTATTAGAATATAAATGTATAAGAGTCGAACCAAATTGTAAGTAAATTTGTTGAAAAACTGCTGGATACAGGATAATGTTTATGGACATACTTACATTTTTAGAACTTGATTATAGAGTTGCTTCG
>LS057616.1:0-10769 GCA_900241095.1 Acartia tonsa
CTAAACATGATCCTTAAAAATAAAAACTATGGTCAGCCATAATTACAAAAATCAAAACTATAAATCTGAGCATAAATAGTAACATTTCATCTTTGTCTAAAACGACCAAGCATTGAAACACTTCCATGAGAGGTGTGCACGATTGGTGTCTGTTTCAATTATTCTTTACAGTACAGATTCGTACCCTAGAAGGTATGAATAGTTACTATTTTAATAAACTATTCTCTTGCGTATTGTCTGATACTCTACAGCGTATCAAATAGTACTAAATTAATAAACATTTCTACAGCGTATTTTCCAGTACACTAGAGTGTATCAAATAGTACTATTTTAATAAACATTTCTGTAGCGTATTTTCCAGTACCCTAGAGCGTATCAATCGATACTAAAAAATGTATGGGTTCTGTATAGTAATAATTATTGTGTTATATAGTATTACATAGTGTTATATATTAATTATATAGTTGTAGCGTACTTACGAGTCCAATACTCTCCAGAGTATCAATTGATACTAAATAAAAAAATTATTTTTAACAGTGCACTCCTTGAAAATACAAATCAACCCAAAAATAACCACATTCCCCCAAAAAATAAATTGCTGCCGTCATTATTTTTTCTAAAATAATTTGATCATTTTGTTATAAATATTTACATATCCACTCTTCAAGAAAGTAAGATATTAGATATAACTGGTTAGACTTAGCAAATAATTCAATACAAAGTAAACATAATGCATGGTTAGAAAAACATAGAATCAATTTTTAATGTTTTTATGTACAACTTCGCTTTTAACTTTTAAATGATAAAATTCTTGTCCCAGTGAATCAGCCTTTTTAAGTTACAACCATTAAAACACATCGTAAAGTAAGATAAGATAATTATTTTACATTCATAGATAGATACAAAGATAAATCATGGCTCGGCAGCCGGAGCCTCGGCCCTATCATCAGCCACGCGGCTTTCTCAGCCACCTATAAAGCACCAGTTGCAAGAAGCGCTGGAAAGTGTCATGTGTGAAGTTATAATAATACATCTAAATCAATCTCGTTTTTAGAGGTTTCCTTTCCCACGTCTCCTCTCATTCCTCTTTTTTGACATATTCTTATGACGTTACACATGACACTTTCCAGTGCTTCCAGTCGCAGCCGCGCGGCTCTGTGAAAATAAGCCACTAGTAGTCTTAGCCAAAACATTTAAATATCAGCCATCCGTAGCCTCACTTTTCTTCAGCCGCCCGAAGCCGTAGTCACCTACCAAGGTGGCTTATTAGCCGCTGTAACTGCTGAAACACTCTGGATTTGGGAAAGTTGAGCAGTTTGGAAAAGAAGCAGCCGCTAACAGCAGCATATTCATCTACACTTTGTGTTAGCCACCCATAGTAACTTTCAGCCTCAACCACCCTCAGCCATCAAATTTTAATTAAGACACCTTCAGTTGCTGTCAGCCATTGTTACCCTCAGCCGCAGCCGAAGATGTAGGCACGGCTGTCGAGCCCTGAAATAAATAAATGAAATACAGATAAAACTAAAGAAAGACGGAGAATAGATTGCTAGATATTTTGATAGATAGATGAAAAAAATACAGAAGAAAAAGAAAAGAAAGGTAGATAAAAATATCTTATAATTTAGAGAAGTAAGGTTATTTTATCTGAAGCTTAAAATTCGATGACTGCTGTACGATTGAGTTCTCCAAGCTTTACATAGGTCTCAGGGTGTTTTACATTATTTAATTTTAAGATTTAATTCTGGGGATGTTTATTATTTGATCCTCAAAAACATGTCCCCTAGATGCTAGGGGAACAGCCACTAGTACATTAAAAAAGCAAGGCATAAAGTAGAATAGATAAATTCTGTAGAAAGTTAGAATCCTACATAGAAAGATATTTAAAGATAATAATGGTAGATAGATATTGATTTTCTTAGATAATAGATCAAGGATCTAAATTGATAAGACTATGGCCGATAAATTGATGTGTATCTCCAACTATGGTACACAAAAGTACCCCTTCTGTAGATTACAATTAGTGGTTGCTCAATGAACCAACTAATCAATTTTCAATAAAAGTCCCAAAGTTGTTAAGGCAACGAATAGGAAAACTTTACTTTAATACTTTGGGGACTAGTGTAATAAACAGACCCTTGACTAAAATAAACTTAAAATATACTTAAAAACTGCAGCTATGCAGTAAAAATACCCAAAACATGAATCAAAATTTTAACTGTAGTTTAAAAGATGTAAAATAACCCTTTTATTAGGTTGTAAAAAATGCGTCAAGCACGGAAAAAGAGAATAGTAGATGATATTTGAAATATTTCCAATGCAAAAACAAAGTTCGTCTAAAAATCATGAAGCATTTTAACTTTTAGAAATATGAGTTTTTTAGTTGTTAAGATGGGAGGTGGATTTATTTGATTTTTCAATATTTTTATGTGAATTTATGAAACTTTACCCATTCTTTCATTCCATCACACACACCCTAACTCATCACACACACCCAAACTCATCACACACACACTCACACATACTCACTCACACACACACACACACTCACACACACACACATACAGATACTTTCACTACTGTTTGAAAGGTAATAAAACTACCTCACTTTGCCCAAAGATTCGGATAAATATTACAATATTTTTTTTTTGTAATTTTGCATAGGTTTAATTCTAATTATATATTTTTTCAATAAAAACATATAAGGTCTTAGATATGATAACCACACATAGTTGAAGAATTGAATCCAAAAAAAATTTACCAGTTTAGATTTTGCTCTTATTGTCAATCGATTCTTTTCCTCAAAGTGCCTACCGAGCACTTAACCCCGGCGGGAAGCCATAACTCTTAGAAGCTCAATCAAACCTAACCTATCCTGACCTAAAGAAATAACGAAGCAAAATAACTAACAATTCCCCCTTTATTTCAAAATAATGAGGGGGGGGGTGGGTCTGTGTTCGACTAGGCACTTTTAGTGAAACCGCCTGACAATTAATCTAATGTATATTTTGTTATTTTTATGTGCTCTTAAACCCAATTTACTTTACTTTATTTCTCAGGAATCTTATCCATTTTCTAAAACTTTGCCATAGAGTGTCCTTAAAATTGAACAATATCGTAAAAAAAGAGTTTAAAAGGGTTATAAAAAGACACCAATAAACCTGTGCGTTTTTATCTGCAATTAAGGGGTAAATATTTTTCCTAAAATTAAAATTTCTAGCAAATGATAGCAATTGGAAAATAACTTATAATGTGATTTTTAAGAATTAGAAAAAAAACATTTTTATAAACCCTTAAATGCATTCAATAAATATTTGACCTTGACTTCTCTAAACTGATAAAAAAAGGTTAAAAAACTGTTTTAAACAATAAAAGAATTCGGTCAAATTTAAGCCTTTTATGACCGTT
Source organism: Acartia tonsa (assembly GCA_900241095.1). Taxonomy (NCBI): domain Eukaryota; kingdom Metazoa; phylum Arthropoda; class Copepoda; order Calanoida; family Acartiidae; genus Acartia; species Acartia tonsa. Next base: position 3,409 of record LS057616.1, read on the forward strand.
TGGAAAATTTTTACTTTTAGACTTTGGAAGATTTTTTTCTCATTTTTATATTAGGTTGAAATTGACTTTATAGTTTAATCAAAAATACATTAATGGAAGGTGAGCTTTAAATATGCAATACAGCGTAGCATTATGTTCCATTATTATCTTTTTATAAAAGTAACCGGATCTCTGTCTGCCTATACCAGAGGATATCGCCAACCGCTCAACCGATATGGTTCTCCTGTACAAGGTAGCTTCTAACAGGTCCTGGAAAGGTTTATAACTATTTTGGGGGAGAGTACCAACACCCTCCTAAGAGAAATCGCCCCTAAAAAAATTCCCCTGCCACAAAATTTATTTTTTCTATTTAAATGTGAAATAAAAATGGGCTGTAAAATTTAACTATAGCCTCAAGTGATCCTTAGAGGCCTCTAGGGGCACTACAGTATTACATACCTTATAGCATTAAATTCGATAAAAAGATTCAACCCGTCTTTAGTTATTATAATTAGTTATAATACTACTTCTTGCAGTAGCTCTAATCTCCTCTAATGTAGTGGTGCAGAAAATAGTTTATATAAATGTAGTATTTGTGTAATTTTGAAGCCATTAAGCAAATAAACATTAAAACAGGCAGCTGTCCTCTTTTTAAATTGGGCTAAAAAATAACCACAGATGCCAAGGGTAAAGAATAGATATTCTAAGAAACAATTTTAAATAGGTATATAATATTCTATAATGCTCCTATTGAAAAAATGCATTTTTTCCTATTTTTAATAAGACTATTGTATAATGTATATTGTCAGGGATCTAAAGGGATAAGACAATGGCATATGAATCGATGTACACATCCCCAATGACGATACACAAAATTACCCCTTCTGTAGATCAAAATTAGTTGTTGAAACGTTTAAACACTCAAGTAAGGTAATCTACCAATTAAATTCTATACAAGTCCCCAAAGCTACTAAGCTTACAAATAAGGAAACGTTGTTATAAAACTTTGGGGACTAGTGTAATAAAGAGCCCAATGTCCTATCCCTGCCTGGAATATTGTCCTTTTAAATCAATAATATATTTTAAGACAAGTAACATTTTACATCAATAAACCACTTATTGTACGTTTATGAGTAAAGCAATTTTCAAAAAAAGCTAAAAAAAATTGTCATCTTCAAAATGGATTTAAGAACCTTCTCGCAATTATAAAGTAATACGCTTTCTAAATGATACCTGTTATTGGAATCATCATAATAAGTTAAACATCGATAGAACAGTTATAAAATTTCTAAATTAATGATAAAAGTTATCCTTTATGGACAGTCCTAAATGTAAATATAGAAAAGCTTCGCATACAATACTAATTAAAAATGACCTAATAATGCAAAAATCAAGTGTAATGGCGTTTTAAAAAAACATCTAATGGGAATCATTAAATGTAATATTTGCGTAATATACATTAAAATCTAGGATTGATATACATAATTATAAAGATTTGTACAACACATTTTTTTTTATTTTGTGTATTTCCTAGGACAATCGATATAGTATTAGTATATAGTATTATTATTGGATGTTGCATTATCATGTACTCATGTAATAAAGTGATACTCACAGCTAGCTAAAATAACAATACTCCCCTTCCACACACACCCTTCACCCCATCCCCTCCCCTCCTACTGAATGAACGGACTCACAAATAAGTGAGTTCCACATTAGCAACCTAAACTGACAACAATTGTCATAATACCCACATATATTCTAATCCATTATGTTAGCCGTAATAATTTGTACGTGGATCAATGTATACAAAAAAACGTACAATGTGTACGTTTTATTAAAGTAAATGAATCGTAGGAGCACCCTTTATACGTTAAGTGATTAAAGAGTGCAGAAATTGCGTCAAATAGCGTCATTATAGGCAATTTAGACTGCGTTTGCCATTCTTAATGGGTATACACATATTTACGCAAAAGTTTAAGGCTAGCAAAAATTTATTGAATTGCAGCTCCGAAATAAATTAGTCATCTACTCGTTTACTGTTTATTGAGTGTAAAAATAACAAAATGGCTTAAAACAGCAAATATTAAATATAACAAAGTAAAGTGAATAGACGAACGTATAGACTTTAGATTCGTCTAAAGTTAACAATATGAATACCTATAAATTTTCTTTAATTCTCTACTACAGTTCTTCCTCATGGTTTAAAAAGATCTTTGCATAACATAATTGCTTATAATTTGTTTATGATCGCATTTAACTTAAGTTTTTAGCTAAAATGCAGAAACGTTTATTTTATGATATTTTTACAATGGAAGAAACAAAGTATAGGGGTGTTTTATGATGGTAAAATAACTTTTACTATTTTATAAAATAAACTTAAACATTTTGTCATGCTACCGTGTATATGTATGTCAGGTCCGTGAAAATGTATTTCTTACTTAATAGAGAATAGCTCGACTCAAAAACAGTCGCAAGTCAATACATATCGCAGTAAACCTTTGGATAATGAATAAAAATGTGGTTGGTCTTTTCTAATATGTATTTAGTATAAATGACATTTTATAGTTGAAATTAAGTTTGTTTATCTATTCTAATATGTCTATTAGTGTAGCTCATAATCTATAATGTTAAAATATAGTTTATATCTCTATTCTATTATGTCTAATGGTGTAACTTTTATTTTGTTTAAATTATCTCTATTATAATTATCTATTAGAGTAATCTCTACATTGTTGAAATTCTCTATTCTAATATGTCTATCGGTTTAACTTTTATATTGTTGAAATTATCTCTATTCTTATATATCTATCAGTGTAATTAGCATTGTATATTGTTAAAATTAATCCATTATAATATGTCTATTAATGTAACTTCTATATTGTCGAAATCATCTTTATTCTAATATGTCTATTAGTGTAACTAATTTCTATATTGTCAAAATTAAGTTTGTATCTCTATTCTAACATGTCTATTAACAAGGCGGAGAAGCTGTTTGGTCAATCCTGTGCTAGGTACCTACTCAATTTAAAATAGTACCGATATATCCAAAAAAGCACACCTACTAGAAACCTACATCAAACCAACAAGAACAAACCATAGTGCATTTAATTTAGTAATACGTCATCATAATATAATATTTAAATTGTTGTACCTTTTGAGGAAAATAAATCTTATCTTATCTTATCTTATTAGTGTTACTAACATTTTATATTATTTGAATTTATTGTACAACTCTATTCTAATATGTCTATTAGTGTAACTAACATTCTATATTATTTGAGTTTATTGTATATCTCTATTCTAATATGTCATTGCCTATTCTATATTGTTGAAATTTAGTTGCTATCTCTATTCTAATATATCTATTAGTGTAACTATCCTTCTATATATTGTAAAATCTAAGTCTATATCTCTATTCTAAGACGTCTATTAGTGTAACTAACATTCTATATTGTTGAAATTTAGTTTGTATCTCTATTATGATATGTAATTATATTATTTTGTGTAAAAATTAGGTTTTTATCTCTATTCTAATATGTCTATTAGTGTAACTAACGTTCTATATCAATGCCATTTGGTTTGAATCTTTGAATCTTTCTTCTAATATGTCTATTGGCGTAACTCATTTTCAAAATTGTTGAAATATAGTTGATATCTCTATTTTAATATGTCTATTAGTGTAACTCATGTTCAAAATTGTTGAAATATAGTTAGTGCCTCTATTCTAATATGTCTATTAGTGTAACTAGCATTTAATATTATTAAAATGTAGTTTGTTTATCTATTGTAATATATCTTTTGGTGTATTTTGTGTATTGTTGAAATTATCTCTATTCTAATATGTCTATTACTGTAACTAACATTCTATATTGTTGAAATTGCCTATAAAATTCACATTTTAGATCATAAAAATAAAGTTAATTTCTTTAGCTAACAGTTTCTTTATTATAGCACAAGTATTAAATAACTTACGCATACTATTTAATTCACTTTCTATCCATCTATCCATCCATCTTTTCATCTTTCTATCTATCTTTCTATCTACTCCTCGATGTATATATTCCTTTACAACTTTAATAAAAAGGAAAATTTAGCTATTTTTGATAATTTAGAATATGAAGCAAGGGATCTTTAAAATGGCTGAATTTATATGTAGTTATCTTTGAATAGGTCTTGTGATGGTGTTAGCCTGTTTTACAGATACAGAAAAGTTAACCACTAAAAGAATGAAAAAACACTTAAAAACAGTGTTAACAATTTAAAATTATGATGATTTTTCTAACAATATTCAAAGCTGCGCCCTTAATGGAAAACAATATCGTTTTAGAGGTTAGCAAGGTCGTAACTTAACGGACAAACAAAATAAACCTTACTACTTTATATATGTAATTGAATAGGATATCTGTCAATCAATCTATCTATCTAAATTGGTATTTATTTAAGCATGTGGTTAAATACTTAAAAGCTATCTATTTTATAAATTCTATTCCTAAATTAAATTTTTTTTGCCAATCTTTTATTAAACGATCTATTTTTCGTTTAGTCTATCTAACTCATGTATAATTATCTAACTATCTCTCTATTAGTGTATCTATCTATCTATTCCTATGCATAAATTTTTGTTAAAATGCAATTGTTACTCCACTATAAAGAGTAATTTGAAGTAATTTAAAGCAATACATTTTAAATATATACACGGACATTAATTACAAAATTAAAATGGCGTTTCAACAAGTAATTTATAAATTAGTAATGGCGTTTTGGTTTAGAAACAAGTACGACAACATCAATAAGTAGCATAGCGAAAGCAAATGTATTAATCATACATCACAAACTAGTGGCTGCACCATTAGAGTCTAAGGTCTTTGTATTCAAAGGGGAATTAAAAAAATTGGGAGAAAATAACCTCAAACCAGTCCAAGGCATAAATCTAAAAATAAAGTAACCTAAAACCATCCTGAGAACTATGTTAAGCAACCCTAAAAAGGAAAACTCAATCAGTTTAGTATTTTAAAAATCTTAACCTCCAGACATAAAAAACTTACTACTACTTTATATAATAGGACAAATATAAAGTGAGTTCTGTCTGTATGTATGTCTTTAAGGATCTCGAAAACGGCTAGACATTATGGAAGTTAAATAAAGGTTCAAGTAAAGGTTCATGGAATAAACTATAGATTTGCCACGCTACGTAATAAATCGTGGATCGATGATGATTAAGGGAAGTGCTTTTAATAGTATCTACATATTTAATCATGACTAACATATATTTTTAATTATAGTTTAAATACATTGTAAACCATTGCTAACATACATTTCTTCATACTTTTTAAAAGGTTTTAGTTTTACTTTAAAACAAGGATGACAATATCCATAAAAGGAAAGCTTTACCAATCCTTAAAAATCTAGTCCAAAATTATTTGAACACAGGATACATGAGGTAGTATAGAAGATTTGGATTATAGAAGTTCGTCTTTGTAAGCAGATATTTTTTTTCAATAAAGTCATTAAAAATCATTTCTTTATATACTTTTTTTTTTATATGTATAGCATATTATTCTACTATTAGAGTCAGCATTATTCCCCCTTTTTCCATTTCCTTTAGTATACCCACAATAGGAAATGCTTCTCCCCCACCCCCCTCCCCCAGATTAAAAATCCCCAAAGGAAATAAAACTCTAGCGCCTACCCCCAAACCCCCTCCTCTTCCAAACTAAATTTTCTTTTGAGAATTTCTTTATCTATTGCTTACAGAAGAAATAGTGTTGATACAATATTTCCAGTTTTTTTTTTAAATTGTAGTCAACTTGACTTGCACATGGAACTCATTGATTGGTCAGTTAGTTCATCCAGTTTGAGGGAGTGGTTGGAGTAAGGGGGATGAAAGAGGGGATTCGTTATTTTATCCCGCTGAGTGTTACACTTTTTAGAGAACATGAAATTCTCGTGTACGGTCCAAGTAATAGAATATCTATTATTAAAACAAGTATCTGGATGTACATATGTATATGAGGGTTTTGTGTTGTCTTTAAAAAAACAGATAGACTGCAAATTTCTATGAAAACTAATTGACATTATGATTCTCGCTTTGTTACAAATACAGCACGACATTATACATTGAAAATAAGCCAACAATAATAGGCAAAAAAATCCGTGAAAATGTAGAAACATCGCCAAAAATATGGAGTGCACGATATGATAGAATGGCTTTAAGTCATTTTTAATTAGAAAAATTACAATTCTTCTAGCGCGCAGCTACTCCATAAATAAGATAATGCCAACCACGGACGACCAAAAGAGGAGGGGTAGTGTTTACCCCAATAAAACAAGGGGGTCAACTCGCTTGCGAATGTTTTTATAATTTTTACTGTTTAATATTTCACTGTTTTTTATTAGTATTTTGTTATTGTTTCGCCAAGTATAATAACGTCATTCTTGTATACAATATATAAATATAACTTTATCATATAAGCCATTAATCTTTCTTTAGTTTTTAATTTTAGATAAAATAGAATAATAAGAATAGTTATTTCTCGCATAGTATTTTAAACAGCTTTCCGCGGATATAAAATGTACAATTTTAAGATTAAAACCAGTTTTCATATTCGTAGAAAACTGGATATAATACGATGCTAGACATATTTTTTTTCGTATGGATGAGAACCGGTTCCAATCCACCGGATATTTATCGGTTTGGAATGAATACAAGAAAAATTTATATGCTTTTATATTTTTTTTTTATATATATTTAAGAGTTAAATACATAGCAAAAATATTACTTTCTAATATGTTTAAGTTGACTTTAAATCCAACAATATCAATATTTGACTTTCTGCAAATGACATATTTTTCCACAAGTAGGATGGTATTCTTTAAATTCCTTTTCCCGTATGTTTTTACTTACTGTATCGGAGATACAAAAAATGGGGGGCTAAAATGGGAAAGAAGTAAAGGGTATGGGTTAGAGGGGTACATATTAGGGAAGTGGGTAAAATATATAATGCTCTGAAAGGAATAATTATTCATAAAGAAAATAAATTTAATTTTTCTGTCAATTTAAAAAAATCTCATGTTACCTGGAGCTTTTTACATAATTACTAAAGCATGGCATAGTGATCTTTTTCAGGGATCTAAAGGGATTAGGTAATGGCCGATGAATTGATGTACACAAAATTACTTTGAAACGTGATTGAAACGTTTGAACATTCAACTTAATGAAACAACCAATCAAAATTCACTAAAGTCCCCAAAGTTGTTAAGTCAACGAATAAGAGAACGTTATTATTGTCCCCTCTCTCACTGTTTTTTTGCACTTTAGCTGGATGTTGAATATATTTTTGTGAGTATATGTCCGTGTCCATGGGTGGAGTAAATTCAGC
>LS057617.1:0-10769 GCA_900241095.1 Acartia tonsa
CTTAAGCTTCAGACAGATAGACATCATACTACTTTGTATTATAGATATATCCTAATAAAATTACAATTACACTAATATATGTTACTGACTACAGGAAGTTCTTATTTTATATGGAACATATGAGGTCAATTTTGTTTGTTCTATCATTTTTATAAAAAAAAAACAGTTAATTTTAAAATTCTTTATATGTAAAATTAATAAAATACTGTAAATTGCCTCTTGAACGGGAATCTACACAAAAAAACGGATCATGAAAAGAGAACAAAGTAGTGAGTTTCGTCGATTTTTACAGTAGCTTTTCTCCTATTTCTAGCTCCTGCGGAGCCTATTTCCTAATCCCGTGTGGGAATTATTGACATTTACCTAGCCTAACGTAAAATAACCTATCAAAAGCTACTAAAAAATACAACGAAACGCGCTACTTCGTTTTTTTTCCATACTCCTATCTGAAGAATTATTAGTTATTTAGGTACGCACGTACATGGACAAGATACATTGCAGCTACGCTACTGCAAATGTAATTATATGAAATTGGCGATATTGCCTTTTCTTAAGATATATAAATTTTCTTAGTAGAAATAAGTTACATAGTACACAACATAAGTAATAATGAATCCAAATTTTAAATCTTTGAGACAACTTATTCATATCTATACTACAAAATTCATTTATAAAATTCTACTAAATAAATATAGATTGTTCTGTGGTAATTGAATTTCTATATTTGTAATGAATTAATGATTATGTAAGTTTAAGAAGTTTACAGTTGATTGAGCACAGATTAAAATAGACTGAAGAATAAATTGAAATCTTGGAAAATTTTCCTAACTTAAGATGATTAAAATCCCTCTCTTTATACCTCCCCACCCCAACTAAATACTTCCCTCTTTTTGTTCCTAAAAAGAAATGGATAAGGGATCTTAAAAAACATTAAAAATCAGACGAATATTTGACAATTGGGACATTTGTAAGGAATATTAATTATAGAAAATAACTTAATTTTATGAACAACTAATAATTAAGTATTGTACATTAGTCCGTCCTGACGTTAAACTGTAAACTACTTTATTACACAGGCATCTGCATCTTAATCTATTTTAAATAGATTCCCATAACCATGAGGGATATTCAACTTTCATACATAAAGCAACATGAGCAGCCCATTTGCCAACATATTTTTCATTACATTTCATTGATATTAATTATATTTATTCTTTAACATTTATAACTCTGTGTTAAGATATTTGATTTCATGGCATATTAAGCAAGGTTGATGTGTGTATTTATATTAATACTGCAGGGATAAAGGAAAAGGTAAATAGGTAAAACATTTGATGCTTTATTAATTTGAATGTATAGAATTGGATAAATTGATAAGCTGAGAATAAGATATAACAATAGAAAAAAACCTTGCAAAAACTGGTCCTGTCATTATAATTTATATCGACTAAATGGAATGAATTAAAAACTTAATTAGTTTAATATTTTCACATTCACTAAATGACATATTATTGCTATTCCAATGTAAAACAGAGCTTCACACATTAAATCTCTATATTCTAACATTTTCATAGTCTCAACTTTTGTAGAGGGAGAGGTGACAATGGGCTGTCCCCAATCACTAGTCCCCAAAGTTGTATTATAACATTCATTTTCCTATGTGTTTGCTTTACAACTTTGGGGACTTTGGTGAATTTGATCAGTTGATTTATTAAGTTGAGTGTTGGAACGTTTCAATAAATAATTTTACACTACTGAAGGGGTAATTTTTAGTATCATCATTTGGGATGTACACCAATTTGTCGGCCATTGTCTTATCCCTTAAGATCCCTGCAACTTTTATACATGGGATGCATGTTGAGTTTTATTTGTTTGAAACTCTATCCACAATTCCACACATGATGTAACTTACACCATATTATCAAATAAATTATATCTTGCACATTGAAAGTTCTAAGCTCCCCAAAAAGATTTTATAATTTTGTTTAATGCTCCGTTTCTCTGACCTTTTAACAACGTTTTTTTCTTTCTTCAAAAACTCAGTAGGGGACCGGGTTAAGTTTTTTGGGGGGTAGGGGTAATGGTGCGTGAAGCGCCCCGAAATCCAACCCCCACCTCCAATTGTTACCTTTCGGGGCAAATTTTACAGGGGGAAGGAATAAATAGCCCCCTAACTTTATATGGAAGTCCCCGGACCTTCAACAATACGTATTTTTGAGCATTTTAAGACTTTCTGGAGTTTGAAAAAGTACAACCATTTCCTAGGTTTTGCTTAGAAAATAACAAAATTGTCAACTTTATGTATTCTTATTTAATTTCTGTTTAGTTTAAGAATAGAAATATTGATGATTACTCAACTATGAAGTAATTATGATCATTAGTTGTCACTATTAGGTTGTACTTTCTGTTTAGATTAAGAATAGAAATATTGATGATTACTCAACTATGAAATAATTAGGAACAATAATTGTCACTACTATGTTGTACTTTCTGTTTAGTTTAATAATATAAATATTGATGCCCACTACTATGAAATTTTCATGAACAACAATTGTCACTACTATGTTGTACTTTCTGTTTAGATTAAGAATAGAAATATAATATTGATGATTACTTGACTATGAAGTATTTATGATCAATAGTTGTCACTATGATGTTGTACTTTCCAAATAATGTAATACGATATTGATCAAGTTAATTATGACTATAACTGTAAATATTATGTTGTACTTTATTTTTGGTTTAATTTCAATGATCAGTCAATTGGTTGTTACATTTGTCTGCTTGTCTATGAATCAGTTTTGTTGTTTGTGCCTTAGTAGAGAGTCATATACTTGTGTAAACTACGGTGATAATTTTATAACTTTCATCCATGAACAGAAGTACTTATGGACAGATATAACCTAACTATGAAAAGCTCTACCATCTAGAAATGCAATTTGTTTGATGATTAAAAGTACACAAAATAAATTCCATTATTGGTGATTATGATTAAAATAAGAAACCATCAGATTTAATGAATTATATGAATTGTGATTTATTTGTCTACAAAAATTACTTTAAAGAAAAACATATCACCTATATTTTCAAAACAACCCCTTGCTTATAATACAATTGACCAAAAAATCAATTATTATGAATTAGATTGCTGCTAAAAAAGAATTTTTATACAAATCACGAAAAGTGGGGGAGGGGATAAGTAACAATCAAACAGTATTGGAGTATAATTTATATCAATATGGTGAACCTAAACACAGTTTAATGTCTTTACTGAACTGTGCATTGTACAATTACATTGTAATCACTATACAAACAGTCTTTAACTAATACAAATAACAATTAACTTTCTAAACTTTGAAACTTTTCACGATTTATGACAAAACTATTTTCGTAGATTTTCTAAAAGTGATTCGAACATTTTTTGGTTGACTAAATGTTGCAACGTTGCGCACGTCCGAGTAACTAAGACCAAAGCTGGGCGCACGTCTGACCAACTAAGACAAATTGGTCGGTGCCGCGGAACCCAGGAAGAGAGGGAACATTGGGCTAGCCCCCAAAGTTTTTTATTAACGTTTTCTGATTCGTTGGCTTAGCATATTTAGATAATTTTATTGAACTTTGATTAATATGTTCATTAAGTTGAGTGTCTTAATGTTTCTAACACTAATTTTAATCTACTGAAGGGGTAATTTTGCGTATCATCAGTGGGGTGGGAATAAATATCAAATTATTGGCCATTGTCTTATCCCTTTAGATCCCTGCATTTTTTGGGATTTCACATGTACTCCCGGCGCCTAAAGCAATTTCAACATCGATTAGTTAGATACTTCAATATATTGCTATGTTTTAGAAAGAAAATGTACTATCATATTCTGGACTATAAAAGTAGTAAGCTTTCTGTCTGTCCGATCTCTCAAACCACTGGACCGATTGGAGGCTTTACATAGTTACAGGGAGGGTATAGTTTTAAGACACTAAATTGTCTCATGCAATTTTTTAGTAGCCCTGCTTTCGACGAGAGTGACCCTAAGGTCCTAGATGATTAATTTTAAAGGGCGAGTTCTTTTCAAACATTATGTGATAAATTATGGATTTGAATCTTAGAGCTGAATATTGTCCTTATTTCGAAGTAGATATTAGTTAAAATATAAGTTATAAGTCATATGACAATATTATTTCAGTAATAGCTACAATTTTTCCTAGCAGTTATGCAGTTCTTATAGTTTGATATTAACTCTTCTGAAACACAAGAATCCATATTTTTTCCTAACTATTGATCAAAAGCTTTTTCTTCCGAAAAACTGTTAATATTGTATGTGAAAAGATTTAAGATTGCGCGCACAATTTCTTCAAAGCGAAGCTTTTCTTCACAAAGACCATTTCCCTTGGAATGAATTGAAAATTTGTTTGCTTTGCATCGATTTATACGAGCATCCTGTTCAAGACAAAATTTAATTAAAATACCTTAATTTCTGGAAATGCTTATTTTCTCTACACTCATATTTTTTATCTCCGCTTTTATAGAATTTTTTATCCTTGTTCAACAAGAATGACAACATCCGGTCTTTTGAAAAATTTCTAATATCCTACTACAAGTGCAAAATCTTAATTAGCAACAAGGAAAACAACGACCATGAAAGCACAGCTAAAAAAATGTAATCTTAAATTGTGCTAAACATACTCTAAAATAAATAAACGTTAGAATACATTCGCCTAACTCTTTTTACGTAATGGACTGACAGACTGACGTGTCCTTCTTCATATAGAGCAGTTACGCAACTTTTTAATAAAGGAAACTATGCTATACATAATTAGTGGTGTACTTTCATAAGACACGTAAGACCATTTCTTATTTGGCCCTAAGCTATTTTGTCAGGGATGGTGTGGTCAATGGCAGTCAAATTAATCTAAATTCTTCATCCATTTTTAAAAGCGAAGTTTTTCTAAAATTAGGGTCGGTCAGTCGGTCAGTCCGTCCGTCCGTCAGACCGTCCGTACGTAACGAATAGCTTTTTTCGTTAATTTAGGCATGTTAGAATTGCCCTATTGATTTTAAACTTTGCATGGTGATTCCCGTAGTAGTAAGGTACGATTTAGAAAGCGTAGAAACTCTATAATCGTTACCATAATGTCCGTACGTCCATTTTAAACATGTTGATTTTTAAACTTTTTAACAACAATTTTTTATGTGATAAAATCATTCAATTGATCTGATTTTTGGATTACTGATTCCTATTACAATAAGGTACAATATTTTGAGCGAAGTATCTCTAAAGTCAAGTCCTAAAAATGTCAGTATGTCCTTAAACAGAATTCTGTATTTAAGAAGTTTTGCAACAAAGTTACGTATAATTTTGTTAAAACTTATATATTCATATTTGTATATTCAGTTCTGACACTCTACATGAGTTAATGTTCGTCTGTCATACCGTTTGAGAGCTTCGCTTTTAAAGATGTTGTCATCCTTGTTTAAATACACTTAACGGTAAAATTTGACTCTTGGCTTTTGGGAAGATACTTTTTTCTTTTTGTTGTTCTTTGTTCAATCCATGTATCCCTGAATATACAAGTACTTAGATGACGTCATGCTTTAACTAAAACAAGACATTTTTAAAATGAAATAAAGCTATTACAGCCTTAAACTGAAAAACCTTTTTCTGTTTCTAAATTCTAATACAAAATATTATACGAAGTTGCTTTATTCTGTTACTTTATACTGAAATCGCACACCTTTTAATAGTGTTAATTAAACGGAATAATAATTCGCCTTTTTTTGCAAAAAGTCTTGACTTATCTAAGGGATGGTGTGACGTGAGCCTATAAAATTAATTTGTATATAGTTGAAAAGGGTTTGGGTACCAGCAACCCAACCCTTTTTGTTTAAAATATCACATTTTTTGGCTAAATATGGAAATAAGTTTTTACTCAAAACCTAAAGTACATAGATTTAAATTGAAATCATTTTGTATGTAATGAATTAAAATAAGTTAGAAAAAATAAAAGAACAATATTAATGTAAAACTGTATTAAGTTCGAGACATTTTTTGTATTATTATTTTTTAAACATATTTGTCAATATTATTATGTATATTTTTCTATGTATTGTATATAATCTTTTTTATATAAATTTCTTGAAAGTTACTTTATTTTATGTATGATATTCTATAAATAAACTAGATACTAGAAATTATATATATAAAATTTACAGCTTGGGCTCGGCACCTGCCATAAATTGCATTCATTTTGCATAAGATTGATTGCCGAGCCATATTTTTACTATTATTATATATTTTAATTTTAATTATATTACAATATGAAAAGTTGAATTTTTTAATAATAATCAAAATCTGAATGTTTTAAAGCTCTGATGATATGAATAAGTGTCCAGTAGGAGAAGTTTGTCATTATGAAAGCCACGGGATAACTGATTATACAAAATTTCTCTATCTAAAAATAAAAAAAAACATCAATATATTAAACAATCAAGTAAACATTGTATTGTTGAAATATGTAATACTAGCACTTGAGGTATGAGGAATGAGGATCTACAGTGTGTTTTTTTTTTATGAAAACTTTTTTGAAAGCAATTTTACCCCACTTATAGTTATCAGAAATTAATGATTAATGGCTTATTTTCTTCGTTTTTTAAGGCAATTAATAGAACAACAAAAAAATATTTCAGTTTTTATTTAAAAAGTACAGTAAAATCTAAAATTCAAAACTTAGGTGTCAACATCTAAAAATGGTTTTAGCGCATTTTTCTTATGTTCAAATCTTCTACCTTTTGCAAGAATGGCTGCAAAACGCTTCAAAGTTGAGATCTAGAGCTAAAAATTGATACAGATACTATTGGGGACATGTACTAGAATATATCAAAGTTTGCAGGTCATATCTCAATCAGGGAGGGAGTACTGGCCCCCCAAAGTCGACTACTGAAAATCCAATTTTTTTCTTGCAAAGATTTGAGCATAAGAAAAATGCGCTAAAACTATTTGCACAGACAGATAAACGTAGTAAACAGAACAAAAGGATTTATTCGATTCTGGGCCAAAGAAAATAAATTTCTAAACGCGGAATGATGTCTATAATACGATGCGACAAATAAATATTATACCTTTCTAGCAATTGGTTTCATTTTCTTTCTTTGGAACGTGGTTACCACAATGAATTCCAACATTGTACTAAATAATTTAGAAATATAAAGACAAAGCTATACAGTATACACATATTTTCAGTATTGGAAAATATTGTAATATTATTATCTAAATTTGATATTTCGTTAGATGGCTTATTTAATTTAAAATATTTAATATCATAGAAAATATATTTTAGTTTGATGTTTTTAAACCGGTTTGCTTGAATCAGTCTGTCTAGTTTTAATTTTTTTATTACCCAAAAACAAAAAAGATACAAATCAACATCCATGCGTCCAGAACACTGCAGTAGGATATCTTTGGTACGTTTTGTCTGAGAAATTAATAATAATTAGAATGATAAGGTTTAAGGATTTAATACAGATATACTAGTGTCACTTTAATAATTGGGAATGATCCAACTCTAACTAACTCAATTTAAACAGTATGGTCAACTTTACTTGAACAGGCATTAATGCTACAACGGAATAAACTAAATTAATATGACACTACAGTGGCAATCAGAGTGGTTTTGGCTATTCTAAAACATGAAAATAAAGAAAATACATAGTGAACAGACAAAAAAAGGAAACTAAAATTACTTAATTTAATATGAACTTACATTGTCAAAGCTATCTAGTGTCATGTCCATTCTAATCAATATCCTGGTAATAAATACTTAGCGGTCAACTTTACCTGGAACAGACAATGGAAAACGATGTGTTACCAAAAAGAACGTGTATACAGTGGCATAGTGCAAAGGGATGACTTTTCAAAAAGAACAGTCCCTAATGTATATGACTCTACCTGACACTGGCGAACATAGCAGTCAAGGTGAGCATGGTGGTCATGACCATTCCAACTCTTCCAGGAACAGATTCTGCTGGTATGAACAGGCTTAGCCAGGCAATAACCTGAAAAGTAAGATATATATTTAATTCATTGATAAAAGGACTTTAACAATTTAAAACTCTTCTTATAGATTTTCTTTTTGAAACATATGAATAAATAAAGATATGTTGCATAAAGCCAAAAATTTCGTAAATTTCAGACCCAATTGAGATGTGCTTTACAGGGAAGCTTTAAGGGGCAAAACTTTTGAAATAAATAGATAGTATTTAGAAAAGAGCTAAATCATTTATGTCTCTAATTTTTATTGTTTTTAAAAATTACTTACAACAAAAAGTGAAGATGGGATGTATGTTTGAACAATATGATATCCAAGAGTTCGTCGCAGTTTTACCTACAAATACAAGTAATAGTTATTTCTCGCATCGTATTATAAACGGCTTTCCGCGGATATAGTTTTTATCCTATGATTGTACATTTTTATATTCGTAGAAAGCTGGATATAATACAATGCTTGACATAGTTTTTTCGTAAAGGATAAAAACCGGTTCCTATCCACCGGATTCGAATGAATACGAGAAAATGTTTTAAAATGGAAATTAAAAGAACATGTTAATAGTAAGTTTAGTAGCGGAGCAACTTCTTTACTTTTTCAAAGTATTGGATTATCTAAAATAATTTCTATGCCCTTCACGTAAAATATAGTTTAATCCATTTTTTTAGCAAAGCCACCCTGTGATTTATCTTGTCCGTTTGTCTGTAATGAAATAGTGACCGGATTTTTGTTAGATATGCGGATAATTCTTCCTATTATTATATTAAGAATCATGGGTAATACGCAAAAAGTGCAATGTTTACCGACATACTGACCAACAACCCTATAGCTTACCTTAATTTGTATAGCTGGATATTCATCATTGTCCGGATCTAGCTCTATCTCTCTCTGCCACAATGATACACTATCAAATAAAATAAAGTATTAGTTATCCACTGGTTTCATCATAATCTAAATTTTTACAGTTTGATATATTTTCTGGGCCTTTTTAGTGAATATTTGGGGTTGTTTACAATTTATGCTAGGATTAGAAATTTTAAAACTACATACATTTATAAAAAAAAATAAAAAATCTTTTCATTATATGAATTGACTACAACGAACTTTGAATAAAATTTTATAAGATGCTTTATTAAGTAGGTATGCATTATTTTATTATTATCAAAACATTTTGAATTAAAATACTTTTTTTTAATTGTTGCGGAAATTCTTTGAGAATGTGTCATAAAAGTACTTATAATGAAAATTTGTGTATACTTTTAAATTCTAACATGTGCTAAAAATAAAAATATGTAATGTTAAAAAAGAAATACACAGTATTCAAATATTTGAAATCTGGTAAAAACCAGAAAAAAAACATCTATAATGAACAAATTCTGAGTAATAAATATTGCATCTACTTCATAGACGTCCAAGGGTGGATGTAAATTGGCGTTTACCCAGACCCACCTCAAAATTTTAAATCTCCTCCTCATTTTATCCCCCTCAACATTTTAAAAATACATCAAATTACCCCCTTCAAACCGTTGAAACCCTTCATTTCAAACCCCTGAAAAGAAAAGGCTTGAACGTGCCTGATCTACTATGTAGCAGTTTTTGACTGTCTGTTAGAAATGTTCCATCAAAATCTTTTCCTACTATTGATAAACCATTCTTTTGTATATGATTGGTTCTTGTTTATGGATTAAGAAGAAGTAAGATAAAGAGCATAAAAACACAAGAAACTAGGGTAAGCGTAGGCGAGTATATACTAAATACCATTCCATGAAATGCAGATCATGGATTGTAAAGAAATTCTGTTAAAACAAACAACTATGTTACCTACATTTTTTTGAAAAGATATAACATTTATTATAATAATATTTATTTTATTACTGTAATTTAATGAAATAGAGAGTCACTCTTGTAATTTATTTTTTGACAGGTATCCCATCACTTTATAAAAATAGCTTTAATCCACGCAAGTACCTTTATAAAGCTAATAGAAAATAATATCCATCTTTTAATTTTGTAGCTTATTTCTTTATATAGGATACTAGCGGCTTCGACCCAAGCCTCTGGGGGCTCTGCCCCAAGAGGTAAAAAAATTGAGGTGGTTTTTTTTGGAGGGGGGAGGGTCCCACCCTCCAAGAAAATATCCTAAAACCATTACAGGACCAGTAGGTATATTCCATAAAGAGCAGAGCACACTTGGTTTAGCAGTCACCAAGATCATAAGCTTCAGACAGACAGACGGATAGACATCAATCTACTTTGTATTAAAGATGATGATAACTATAATTAAATAAATAACAAACCTGGCATTGAACTGTGCTAGCTTGATATCTGGGTTGACATGGAGTCCATAATTCTGACTCAACCAGCTCAGATTAATCTTTCCAATCCACAAATATATAATCCATTGCTTTTGGTTTAAGCGTAATACTATTTTATTTGGTATAAATTTTAGGTACTATTAGTATTATTTAGGTATAGGATCACAATGTCCCATCCTTTCCTGCAAATGGGGAACACAATGAAAAAAAAACTATTTTTGGTCCAAAAGTAGAATATTTTACACATTTATGCATTTTAGATTTTTTCCCTTCTATTATGAAACTTTGCAAATCAGCAGGGAAACTCAATTTTTAGTCAAAACTTGTTTTGTGCATAAAAAATGGATACTGTCATACTTGTTAATTTATGTCATTCAACTACCTGAGAAGTATGAAGATCAAAAGATTCAAATTTGA
>LS057618.1:0-10768 GCA_900241095.1 Acartia tonsa
AGCTGCTTCCAAAGGAAAATTCTTCTTTTTTCAGATTCATTGTCCCTTTCTTCTCTTCTGAAGGATTTTATTTCTCCATAACGTTTAGGCTCCCAAGCTTAAATACAACATAGTTGCCAAATTGGATGTGCCAAAGTTCGCCAAAAATATATCTATATGTTACTCAGGGATCTTAAGGGATAAGACAATGGATGTTAATTTAATATACATACATCCCCAATATTGTTTGAAAAATTTGGACAATCCTAGTTTGGAACCAATCAATCAAAATTTCATAAAAGTTACCCAAAGTTGAGACAACGAATAAGATTTTGATTGTCAAGTAATATTTTTAAAAATCTTCCCTGAACCTGTGATTTCGCCCCTAGAGGCTAGGGGCAAAGTCAGTAGTTTGAAATAATTTAACAATTACCTTTGCAATTGTTAATGTATTCAATGTAATTTTAATGAATTTAATAACATACATTACTTGCCCTAAAATCCGAACATTTTTGGCATCCTTGAGTATAATTTCGTTAGGTATGTTAAGTTCAATCTATTAATAGCTTTACGCATTTATGAATAAGTTTTTAGATATTTTCTAAATTTTTAGGAATGTTTAAGATTTTTAGTGTCTCGATGAAATGAGTTATTCATTCTTATTTCTGTATTATTACTGAGTTTTTTCTTCAAAATTGAGAAGTACATTAAACAAGGATGACATCATCCATAAAAGCGAAGCTCTGAAACGGCGAGCCAAACGAACAGTATTTCTTGAAGAGTATCAGAACTGAATAATCAGAATATAAATGTATTAAATATACTTACATTTTGAGGACTTGATTATAGAGATGCTTCGCCCATAGATCAAATTATATCAATATGAAAATTTTATCACATAATTATTTGTTGTTAAAAAGTTAAAAATCAACATGTTTAAAATGAACGTACGGACATTCTGGTAACGGTTATAGAGTTGCTACGCTTTCTAAATCGTACCTAACTACTACAGGAATCACCATGCAAAGTTTGGAATCTATAGGACAATTCTAACCTATTTAAGTTAACGAAAAGAGCTATCTGTCTGTGACGGACGGACGGACCAACCCTAATTATACAAAAGCCTCGCCTTTAAAAAGTCCATTTATTTTCTATAAAGCCTACGATATTATTACAATAAAGGTTTATAACTGGTCCTACTCCCCAAATATTTAAAATAACTTTCTCTGTGATTATAGAGTTGCTACACTATAAAGAATTTGAAAAAAATATTGATAATAGTTATTTTTAACGCATTGGCAATTTCCGCGGGTAGTAAAATTTACGATTATAAGATTAATTCGAATTTTGTTAGCCCCGAGGAAGTGAAGGGCATGATTTTTCAATATGGCTAAGAATCGGTTCTAATCCTTTGTAATTGTAATTATCCTGCGGATATCAAGCCGTTTGGAAGCCATACACGACAAATTTAAAGTTGGTAGGGCAATTTTAACACACATTGTTGTTTTTATATCTCTAGCATCACTACTAAATTAGAGTAAAAATACTAGAGGGAGAAAGGGTTAAATAACTGTTAAATCCCCCCATCGCAACCACATTGTAAATGTGCAACCCTTTTACTGGGTCATTGAATCAACCAATGGTGTCGCCAAGTAGCAGAAAATAATTTAGAAGCAGACGAAAAAGGTCTTTGAAAAATTAAGAGAGGTAGTTGTCTGTATATACATCTTTTCTATAGATCTGTTATTACTAAAATCAATGCAATCGATATATTTTTACTTGGATGTTGCTCCAGGTTTCATGTACTCTGATAAAGTACCTGCAGCTAGCTAAAATAACATTAACCCCTCTCCACATCCTTTCCACCATCCCCTATCCCCTTACTGGATGAAAAAACTGACCAATAAATGAGGTCCACATTAGCAAGCTAGATTGACAATCCCCCTGTCAATATATCCAATATGACTGCAAGTCGTTTAGTACTTAAGACGGTGTATGTTTATGTGTATGTAACTTCTGATTTTGGTACTTAGGGTTGTTCAGTTAGAAGCCTTAGACCCTTTACATTCAGAAAACTTTTATGATTCCCATTCATATGACAGATTCATTTTCACCCTCCCCCCTCTCCCTCCCCCTATACCTATTTGATTTAAATTAATATAAAAATATGATGTATGCAAAATAAAATATGTCGTCACTTTCAATGTAGAGATAGTTTGGGTCTGGTTTTGATTAGATGAACAAAAATAGAAAAGAAGAGACAGAAAAGAGAAAAATTGGAGAGAGTGAGAGAGATAGTAGGGGGGGGGGAGAGAGAGAGAGATAAGAGAATCACGAAAAGAAAACAATTGAATCAAAATGGGGAATGAAAAAAAGTGTCCGAATTTCGGCCATTTTCAGCATACTTGTACCTCTAAAGGAAAGATTGTTAGGAATCCGCGGCAAATATGTTTGAAATCCACGGAATTCAAGACCCAGCAGTAAATTTCGTCATTTGGACTATTCTTCCAGTAAATTCTTGCGGATAGGCACTAATTACATATATGAAAATGTTTCTTTTCATGAAAATATTTTCTTTCTTATGAATATTATTATAAAAATGATGTTCTTGATAATACTCATACTAATATTTGTAGAATGCTATGGCTGCGATTCCATTCTTAATTGAGAAAAATTGGTAAATATGTAGACAATTTCAATAAAAAATATGGCATTTTTTATATCTTAACGTTTTGTTTTCTGGTCTGTGAAACAAAAAGAAATATTCCTATAGAATAGGTTTTAATATTATTTGTTGAAAAGTTTTGACACTCAAGATTTGACAAAAGTACCAAACGTTTTTGAGCCAACTAATAAGCTAAGGTTCTGAAACTTTGGGTACCAGAGTAGTTTACAGTCCAATGTCCCCTCCCTCCTTGGTCAAAATGTAATCTTGAAATGATCTAGTTTATGAAAATGTGTGTACCCAACATTGAATCTCCTTTTTGCGTTGGTGCCCTGCCTGGCCATTTCAAACACAGGGATAATTATTATGAAAAATAATTAACACCCGCGACATTAAAAAACCGCGACCGTGGCTCAACACGTAGCGCATCTGCTCGTCGACGGGGAGGTGATAGGTTCAAATCTCGCTCCGACACCGCGTCATTACTAAAGGCGTTAAAATGGTTTCTACTGCTGCTATGTCAGGCGCGTAATATCAATAAGATATTGGGGAATGCCTTGGCCCATAAACAGGCCTAACTCATTACTATTCACAAGTATAATTCATTGTTTAACAACATATTTTTATTTCATTGTCTCTGAAAATGACTCTTATAAATGAATGGAGTTATGAAGCAATTTTCAGTAGTACTTTTTCGTAAGTGCAAATTTGTTTTTTAAGATCTTATAAAGCGCCGATGGGTCTCAAATTTTTTTTTGGATAGGCCTTTGGCAGGTTTTGGTATCTTTTTCGAGATAATATGTCAACCCCCTATATAGCTTCTGAATTTATTGTTTTTTAATATTGAACAGATATTTTTGTTATTAAATGTCCCATTCATTGCTATCGTTGTCTTTTGGGTCAATAAATTTTGGAAAGAAAATATTTGTGAAGCTTAAAAGTGCATGTGATGGTGACTGTTCTGTTTCTGTGTGTGGGTGGGTGCGTAATGGGGTTAAAAAGAGGCTTTAACCCTCACCCTTCCTCTGCCATTAGAGATTCCTGTACGATAAAGCATATTCTAGAGAGCGCGGATAATTCTAAAGACATGATTAAAAGACTTGCAGGAGAACTTTTTAATTTACATTTAGTTACCATTGATCTAAAACTTTTAACGGTGATTTCTAGGACGATTGGACATGTTAAAAATTATGCAGAATACGCCCTTACATGTATTGTGTAGAATCTGCTCTCTTTATTTCTACTCTCAGCAGACATAACACCCAGGAATCTCAAGGGATAGGACTATTTACGATGTATTGATGTACATCCTCAATTATGATCAACTAAATTTCCCCTTCTTAAGATTTAAATCATTGGTTCGAAAGTTTAGACACTGATAGCTTAAAACAAAATCATTTTCAAATAAAGAAACCAAATTTTGTGCCAACGACAAAGATAATGCAGTTATAAAACTTCAGGTAAAAGTATAATTTACAGTCCAAGTTTTTTTATACAATTTTTTATTTGTTGGCTTAACAACTTTGGGAACTTTTATTGAATTTGTACTGGTTGGTTCATAAAGTTGAGTGTCCATACGTTTCAACTACTAATTGTAATCTACAGTATGGGTAATTTTGTGTATCATCATTGGGTCTGTTCATCAATTTATTGGCCATTGTGATATCCCTTTAGATCCCTGGCTAGCCAGAGAGAAAAACAAAAAGCAACGACAATTCCTGAGATGAAATAAATCTATTTTAGTGTAATTTAATGGGAAAGTGTGTGGCTTCAAGAGATTTTACAAGAATCAAAATTTCCACAAAAAATGACAATTTTGTTAAAATTTATCAAAAACTGACAAATTAAATATCCTATTATATAAAGTATTTTTTATCTGTAGCGAGGGATATCGCTAACCGCTGAACCGATATGGTTCTCCATTGACTTTACAACAGTAATGTGAAATCAGTTCTTCTTTATGGAGCTGAATGTTGGAGAACTGTGAAAACAATAGCTGCCTAAGAAGAATTTGCAAAATATTTTGGCCAAACAAAATATCAAAGATTGAACTGTATGCTAAGACCAAGTGCAATAGTATTGAAGCAAAAGTGAAATATAAAAGACTAAGATGGCTAGGGCATGTGCTCAGAACATAACAGGATTCCAAAAAAGTGCTTAAGGTGGAACCCCACCACTGGTAAACGTAAACAGGTACGACCAAAAATGACCTGGAGGCAGAGCACTGAAAAATTTGAAATTAACATGGGGAGAAGCTGAAAAACATGCCAGAGTCCAAATGAGAGACGCGTCTGAACTGAACTTGTAGGTTAAGAGAAGGTTTTTAACTGTTTGTGGGGAGGGTATTTCCACCCTCCCAATTAACCCCCCCCAAAAAAACCCCCCCAAAAATTGTAGTTTTTATTATATAATTGAAAAGGAGGGTCAATCTTTTCCCCCTCCCCCCTACCTTAATTGCCACTGGAGTTTTTAGGGACGAAGCCGCTAGTTTGATAAAAATCTTAAGTGTATTGTTATGAAAAAAAAATTGCCGACAATGACATTGAGGATAGACCTTACTTTTCAATATTTGACATGTTTTGTCAATAAGTCACATATATAATGAACCTTTAATTAACCTATTTTATCTAATTTTAGGTGTAAATATACAGGGCTAGTATTAACAATCCGTCAAAAAATAAGGAATAGTAATGGAGTAGCTGCGCACCCTAAAAGTAGGGGAGAAAGGGAAGCAAATAAATTTTAAATTATGTATGTTTAAATTTACATCAGCTTAACTAAGAAAGAATTGTCGTTTTATGAATTTTTATACTTGTAATGTGTGTTGTTTTTTGTGGCAGGGGCGACTCACTTATTGTCCGTATGGAATTATGTTTTTCTCAACTTTTATCACAGATAGACCGCTTTTTTTGTGAAGATTTTACTGTTCAATTAGTATCTGTTTTATAATTCATTATACAGTCGTTTGGCTTGTCTCTAGTTTTATATCTAAAATGATTTCTATCCCTCCGAGGAGCCTAGCAACCTCATAATCCCACCCTTAAAATTTTAATTCATTTCAAAATGATGGGGTTTTGTTGGCGTTAAAAATTTGATGGAAAATGCCAATGAATGTGTTTTACTCAGCTGATATTTAAGAAAGACGGCTGATAATTCAACTATAGATTTAAAAAAACTTACCATCTACTCTATATCCGACTGTCGGTCATTTACGACGAACTTACTATATAATGTTTGTTTCTGTCTTTACATTCATAACATATGAAAAGTTAGGACTTGTATATGTGTGTATGTAGCCTTGATTTTCTGAAGTTAGGATTCAGATGCACAAGGAGATTGGAGGTGGGAATTCTTTGGCCAATCTTAGATTGGTAAGCTTCGCGAGTATATTCTATGTTACATTACAAGCTGACCCGCAATTCTCGTGGAAGCTACTAAATTATTACATCACCCTGGCCTTAGGACTTCCAGACAAAGCTTGTGCAATCAAAGAGTTGGTTTTCTGGAGGGTGTTGTTTACCCTAATACCCCGGGTGTTTGGGAAGAGAAGGAGGTATTTGGCTCCTCTTAGTTATCCTTGGTTGGTGCACATGACGTTAGATTGTAATGGACAGCAGCCTTGCCCATATGAGGTATGGTAGATCTGTCCTTCCAATGATCTAAAAGGGAGCACAATAGCAAATGACAAAATAATCTTCTTTTTTCTAATTCCTTCAACTGTCCCAATGACTGAGAATATATTTTGCCTGAATATAAAAAGACTCCACTACCATTGAACGTAATTGACCTTGTTTATATCTATAACTATACTACTAAAGGATTTTTTTATGTTACTGTGGTAGTAGAGAGGCAAATGCATTGTAGAGACGCTACACACCCAAATAATTCTGTAATTGTTATGTATAGTTATGAGATAGCTAAAAATTGAATGGTGATAACTGACAATGTCCAATAAGCGCTATCACCTGTCCAAGCCTAATGAGTGGAGGGGCGATGTCTTCCCCCCTCCCCCCAACCATCCAAAGAGCCTTTCCCAGCTACGCCTCTAGATTACATTCAAATATTAAATAACTAGAGGCGGCGTTCTAAAATTATCCCGCTATTGGCTAGATGGAATATTAATCTTTTTCTTCCATTGGCCTATCCCTGAATATTAATCTTTTTATTCCATTGTCCAATCCCTGAATATCAACCCAACTACAAAAAAAGTTACTACACATAAAGATTACTACAACTTTAGGTTCGTTTTTTCATCATTTTTAAAGATTAAATGTCCCACTCTCTCACTTCCCTTTCCTTCTATCTTTTTAAAATTTCATTATTTTTATTTAAAACTGTATTTATAATTTTGTCTCTCTTTGTTTAAAATTTTTTAGGATCCTATTTTTTTTGTTTCAAATTATCATCCTGAAAGGGTCTAGTTTAGTTAAATGTTAAATTTTAATTTAATATCTGAACACATTACGGACAAATTATTTTAAAACTAAGTTTTCTTTGATTTACTATCTTATAAATTTAAATTTTCTATTTTATGAATAGAAATTCAATACTTTAATATAATTCAAATAGCAACATAAAATAAAAAAATGAATCTATTCTTCATAGAGTAAAAAAATGGGTCTTAGCGTCTGGTCATGAGAGTTTATTATGGATTATTGCAGTACTAAACACTCTTCTATTGAAAGACTCGAGCTCATTTATAGACGTGTATTTCCTATATAGATCTGTCATGGATCTTGATGCAATAAAGCAATCCATTTTATAAAAAATCTGTCATAACGTAAAGAACAGTAAAAGTAGTCGCTCATATAGGTATAGAATAAGCTGATTCCATGTTAATGCTCTTTACTTAATAAGAATCCTTTTCAGATATTGAGAAAAACAATTCTTTGAACTACAAAAATACTCCGTAATAGACAAAAGGACTTAGTAAGAATACAGGTTTATCAGCCGCTTTTTGAATAAGGTGGCTGCAGCTTATTTTTATAATTAATACAGCTGCGATTACTTTTGGGATACTGCTTGCAAAATATAAACAATAAATTATATTCTATTAAGCAAGAGGGGGAGGGGAATTCACAATCAGGCCAGGCTATCATTACAGACCAACAGACAGACCGAGAAATATACAGACAGACCAAAATTTTTTAAAGTAGTTTCGTTACTAAAGATATACCAAAATCCGGCTGCGACTAGCGATCCCTTTATAAAAATATAACATTAAGTTTTAGAATTATTAGGCAAAAATTAATATCTTAAGGCAATTTGAACCTTACACTTTTACTTTGGAATTTCCGGACAAATGTTTTACTGGGGCTTTTTCTGTAAGTGTCTATCAAGCACTGACCCCCCTCCCATTCTTTTTTAAAAGTAAAAAATAAGGAATTGTCTTTTCCTATGCCTAAATCATGTGGGAAATCCTAACCCACAGGGGCCAATACCTGCGGATTCTTAAACCCGCAGGGCTATCAGGTTATCTAAATAAGGGGAGTTCTATACTCGAATGGGCACTTTGAGGGAAACTGCCGTTTTACTTTTGTTTAATACCATATGACTTTTTAGAACCGCAGCTACACTATTTTTAATGTTTGTAAGTACGTCTTTTTTTTGAAAATAGGATAATATTATTGTTTAGATTTATGATCTGATAGTTCTTTCCCTCAATGTTTAAATCGGAATATACCAAATTCCTGTGGAGGCCCTAACCCTTCGAGGCATATATATTGCAGAGCTACCTAGTACTTAATCTAACTTAACCTAACCTTACCTAAAGTAATACAGTAAACTAAACAGTTATTTGTTTATAAATGAGAGAAACAGATGTAAAGACCGTTGTTCTGTAAAAAAAGGATTTTTTTTTAAATGGGCGTTTTTTTAGGTACACAGCTACCATATTTTTGTTACTCGTGTAATCTGGTATGTACGGACATTAAATTTATACAGAGTGGCTGTGCTGTAAAATTGTTAAGTACCGAATCATTGAATTTTACAGAAAGAAAAAGATAAAGTTTTACAATTACAATTAATTACATAATACCTTTTTTACGCGCCTACTCTAGATTTTAGTAAAAGTTTGGTTTAAACAATAGCAACCTTTTGCAGCCGCCACTAAATTCACAGCCAAACAGCTATTACACTACAAACGAGGCTGCCTCATTTCCAATAATCTGTAGTGAAGCTTTTCTATGCTTAGGGTCTGTCCATCCACCTTATGGCTTTTATCGCATATTTAGGTATGTTAGACTTGTTCATTTTACAACTTTGTATTATGATTCCTATAACAGTTAGGTGCAATATAGAAAGCGTAGCAACTCTATAACCATTAACAGAAAGTCATTATGTCCACTTTAAGCTTGATGATTTTTAGTGTTTTGGATTATTTATATTTGATTACGATACAATACAATATATTCCTTTTTACTTAAAATTTGATGTGTTGATTCCTAAGACGTTTAGGCATAATTTTTATTCATACTCCTAATAAATGTTGATTATTAAATGCGTTGTTACTCTATAATTGTCAATGTTAGTTTGAATTACCATCTCATTAGTCAAGTTTTGCCTTTATGGATGTTGTCATCTTTGTTTTATTTAATATTATCTTGGTAGTCGTCTCCCTCTATTTACGCTATTGGTTTTGACCAATTGAACCTAGTAATCAATATAGTGTTTTTACAATTATGTAAATTTTACAATTTTGTAAGTATTCCTTATTTTTATTACTCTCCAAATTTATTCTATACATGAAAAATATAGAAAATTGAACCTAATAGTATTTTGTTACTTTAAAGTAAAAGATAGATCTATATTGTTGGCTTTTAGAATAGTTATTTCTCGCATTATTATAAACAGCTTTCCGCGGAAAAAAATGTACAATTATAAGAGTAAAACCAGTTTTTAAGCCCCGAGATACCAAAGGCACGAGCTAAAAAACTGGTTTTATTCTTATGACTGTACATTTTTATATTCGTAGAAAACTGGATATAATACGATGCTAGACATGATTTTTTCGTATGGATGAGAACTGGTTCTAATCCACCGGATATTAATCGTCTTTGAATGAATACGAGGAAATATATTCTTGTAACTTTTATTTAAAATATTGCTATTTGCAAAACAATTAATTAGCTAAACTACATTAACACTAAGTAATCAAATCAATATTGCAAGGAAAATTGCGTAAAAGCCAGTAATCTTAAGGGATAAGACAATGTACGATAAATTCATGCACATCCATAATGATGATAGACTTAATAACCACTTCAGTATATTACAATTATTGGGGGGAAAAGTTAGGTCGCTGCTAGAGTATCTAAAGTTTTTAGGGCAAGGAAGAAGATGATGTGATTATAAAACTTTTGGTATCAGTTTAATTTACAGTCATTTGTCCTCTCCCTCCCTTCTGAAAGCACAAATCCCTCTCTCTCAATTCTGTTAATAATTTTATCATAATTTTAACTTGCTTCGTTGACTTTAGGCATTTAAGTCATTTTTTTCTCATTACGTCACAAAAATGTGGAAATATTTAGGATGTTTTTTAAAGCAAGGATTTTCATGCATTTACTATGGAATGAAAACTGTGGCTTTTTCGGGCGAGTAAGCATTTTTAGTGACGAAGATACACTATAACTCACTTTGTCCGTCAGGCTATTTTACTTGTCTCAGTAGAACTTTTCTATAACTTAATTTGCCAGTTGTCAATTCACGGCCGCTACTAAAGATAGATGTATTTTATGCTTCCCATGTATTATGAGCATGGCTCGCTTTTTTTAATTGGCTAAGGTGACGTGCGGAAAGACTTATGATTATCTCAGATGATATTAAGTATATAGATATAAAATTTATAGAAATAATTCCATTGGCATTCTCTGCAACTTACTTTGTCTGTTTGTCTGTCGATTAAACTAAAGCAAAATTGCAATTCTATGGCTTTTCAGTGTTATTAAGATACACATTTAATTCAATCTGTGATATATCCGTTTTGCCGTTTTTTTTTTATCTTTGAGCTTCGCTACATATGGATATTTTCATCTTTGTGATTCCTTTAAAATGTTTGTGAAATATTTTTAAAACATAACTTAATGCTGTTTACTGCTGTTAATATGTGTGATTGAAGTTTTTTGA
>LS057619.1:0-10768 GCA_900241095.1 Acartia tonsa
ACCCTCCAGAAAAGACACTGCTCCAGTAGGTTATGGCCGCAGCCGATAATTACTAGGGAAGTAATCTGTTTAGAAAATTGCTAAACCAAAAATGAGGAATTTAGTTTTATTGCAAGAACACTTTATAAAGGACAAAAACGATTTTTAGTGAATGTTATTCAGGGAATCAGGATGAATATTGTTGATTATTTTTAGTACATTAAGGTGTCCAGGGACGTAGTAAAAAAAAGCTTTTCTGGTCAGCCTTTGGTACTTATTTCTAACTGAATGCAGTGGATTATAATAATCGATATATTATTAGTTCATTACATGGATATTGCATCATATTTTCATGTACTCTGATAAAGTGATGATTGAAGCTGACTTAAATAGCGATACCCCTATCTCCTCCCGTCCTACTGGATTTAAGAACTGACCTATAAACGAGGTCTATATTAGCAAGCTAAATGTCAATATATCAACATATATCATAGTCCCATTATTATAATCAAGATAAGAATATAAATATTTTGTAACCAAAATCATATCAAGAATTAAACGATACTAGACAAATAAAAGACAACTTTTTGCTATATTTTTATTGAAAAAATCTATGAATTTGGTGCCTATTCCCTGGTGTTGGCACACAAATTATTGCTCAGCTTCGCCTTCATTCTCATATTTTTTAAGTGTGCCATAATGTCTGCATAAATTATAACAGTGAAAAATGTGCTTATCAAGGATCTAAAGAGATAAGACAATGACCGATAAATTGATGTACATCCCCAATGATACTACACAAAGTTACTCCTTCTGTAGATTACAATAAGTGGTTGAAACGTGTGGACACCAAACTATAGGGAACAACAAATCATAATTCAAAGTTCCCAAAGTTGTTAAGCTAACGAATAAGAAAACATTATCTAAAACTTTCGGGACTTGTATATTGTGCTTTATGTTCCCTCCCTTCTTGATCTAGTATTTTTATTTTTTAGGGAAATGATCGCACACCAATATTTTGTTGAGCGGCTAAGACAAGTGGATATTATATGCGAAACCTATCATTTAGACCTTTTTTTTAAGCGAATCTTTTCACAAAAAAACAGCCTGTAAATCCGTCACTTCAAATTTTTTAAATAGTTGTCCAGTATTAGTTTAGAATGGCTTCGAAACCGATTAATATCCGCTGGATCAAAATCAGTTCTCAGCCATACTGAAAAATCATGTATCTTGTTTTAGACAAGTTTCCAGGAATTTAAAAACATATTAATTTCTGTTTTGTTAGACCAATCATTGGACCCCTCGGGGCTGATAAAACTAGATTTAATTATTATTATTATTCATTTTAATATCCGCGGAAAGCTGTTTATAATACGATGCGATAAATAACTATTTCAACTTTTTATAACGATATGGTTGTAATCATTCTTGTTTTGATAAAGATTTAGGTGCGCTATGAAGATTTTATGATATTTTATCAATTTACAAAATATACAAATTGTGCATGATATCTATATAGGAAGACTGTTGATAATTAGCACGTATGGATACATATAAAATTAGCTTGAATGCATATTTAACCCATAGAACACTCTTCAAACAAGGATGACAACATCCGCAAAAGTGAAGCTTATGAAATTGTGATAATCATAAAAATGAAACAAAGAATGAGAAAGCTAAAACTATCGTATTATAGACAGTTTCCCAGGGATATTAAAATGAAAAATTAAAAGATTAAAACCATTTTTGGAAGCCCCGAGAAGCCGAATATTCGGGGCTAAAAAACCTGACATACATTTTTTGATTTTTATTTTAATATTCATGAAAAATTGTCTGTAATAAGATGCAATACATGATTTTTCAATATGGCTCAGAACCGGTTCTAATCCAGTGGATATAAATCGGTTTCGAAGCCATATTGGAAAATATTTACGTGTTTTCTGAATCTATTTTTTTTATTGTACACACTGTGTTCCTAATTCTTTCCCATTGTTGTAGTGGTTTCCTTTATTTGTTCAACATTAAAATATACATATAAGCTTTACCATGCAGAGATTTAAACAAATACCTAGTTTCCGATTTATATTAGGATACTTCCTCTTGTCTTAACCATCATTATAATATGTTTTTATAATGAATATAGGATATACGTGGATGTTATGACAGGGGAAAAATTGTCGTCAATTTAGGTTGTAAACATGGGCGTCATTTATTGGATAGTTCGTTCATCTACTAGGAGGGGATTAGATGGGGTAAAAGGGGGATGGGGGGCATCCCTTTATCAGGGTACATAAAAATCTGGTGCAATATCCATGTAATAATATATCCATTAATATATCTTTAATATCGTTTCTCTTGTAAACATATCCAAGTTTTTTCCTTAAGAGAGGTTAATATTACCATCACCAACCTTAAGCGTGAAGAAGTTGGCTGTAGGGGATATCAACACCCCCCTTAAAATTGAGATTGGGAAGGCATGGCTCGAGGATTAGGTTCCACTTGCAAAACCATGGGCATGCCATTGCACTTTTCTGGGCATTTTAGAATTCTTAAGAAACACATCTCCTTACTTAAGCTTATCAGCTTTTAACGACATACTCTACTTAAATGGATTTAAGTTATATTTATATGGTACAAAAACATTGAACCATTAAAAAAAAAGGCACGATTGGAATTTAATGACAACAACACTTTGATTTCTTAAGTATTAGCTTCAGCTCTTTATTATAGTTGGGGACATGAATCTAGTTTTTTATAAGTAGAAATAGAAGAAAAGTGGGGTAAAGTCCCTTTAATGACAACGCCTCTTTAGGGACGTTTCGTCGTATTTGCACAGTAGCTTTCCCCCTATTTCTAGCCCCTGCTGGGGTTCTAACCCTGCGGGGCAACCACCTAATCCAACTTAGTCTAAACTAACCTATCAAAAGCTTAATAGGCGTTGTCACGAAAGGGACTATACCCGAAAAGTGTATTATTACTAAACTTGTAAAGGATGTTCACGTTAACTGTATCGTACGCATATGTGATATTGTATTTTCTCTATTGTAAGGGATTTCGTCAGTCTTTAATACAAATTTAAAGCCCAACAAAAATAGACTGTTAGATTGTTTATAACTATCTTTTTTACTTTTTATTTTAAAATTGAAACTGTAGGGTCGATTTGCGTTTAGCCTATAGTAAACAATAAACTTCCATTCTAACAAAAATAAAGTAAGAAAATTTAATCTTTGGTTACATTTCTACTTCAATAAAATTGGTCTTGTTGTCCCAACTGTATAAGCTTTAGCAATATAGTCACCGCGACACAAAAACAACTTTTATTATTCTTTTGGCCTTGGGTTCTAAACAATTAAATTTAAAGCAAGATCATATAAAATTCTTTTCATTAGTAGCATGAAAAATTCAAAAGAAGACTTTAATATAAATACCATGAATTTTGTGGTAGCGTAAAAGGAAGAAGTAAAAAAAAGGACTATTCTTTTCAGGGAATGAGGGGACATTGGTTTGTGTTTTACACTAGTCCCCAAAGTTTTATAATAGTGTTTTATATGAGTATAATTTTGAAAGGTTTTTAACCACTAAATGTAATTTTTACACATAGGGGAAATTATGTGTATCATCATTTGGGCTGTACATCAATTTATCGGCTATTGTCATATCCCTTTAGATCCCTGATTATTTTATAAGTAGCGCAGCTTCAACAACAACGAACAGTAGTGATTATTTATTTAATCTCAAATTATGCACATTTTTAAAATATAACACATATATATTCAATGTCTTATTAATCCATTAAGATACAGGGAAGTTATATGGCGTAATTAAGGAAGGACGTAAGGACTAATATAGTTATGAAGTAGCTATGCTACCATTTAATACTAAAATACTTAAACATACTAAACATAAATTTGTCTAGGTTTCAAAATCCAAAACTTCATAAAAATCTCGAAACCTCCAATTCTCAAAAAATAACCTGCAAAATCTAACAAAAAGTTTAATCTTAATTTTTTAAAAACAGCTGGAGACCTCATTTTGGTTATGGACAGGTTTTAGACTATTTTCTCTGGATATTTTGACACTGCCTTTTATATTTCATTTAATTCATGGGTTTGCAAAACGATAGGAATATCATTTTAATTTCATCTAACCGTAGGTTTTAATTTATAAACATTAAATTAAAATATTAAGATGAGAATTTGTCTAATTATTACGAAGTTAAAAGAATGATAGATATAAAAATTAAATGAAATATCATGTGGCCATTCCATCATTCACATATAACTAATATATACCATGTCAAACTAGATGTTTTTTGCTGACATAAAATAGCTATTTCGAAACATGAGTGCCATTTTATTGAAGGATAATTTAAAAGCGTAGTCGCCTTATATTTACGTCGACATAATGTCAAAAAGTACTCATAACTTCTAATAAATTTTATCAAAATAATAAATCTTTTTTGTCGCTACATTACAAGCACCGCAGTTTAATAGGGATTTCGATCAGGGATATAAAGGGATAAAACAATCGCCGATAAATTGATGTAAATCCGCGCAATAATGATACATAAATTTACCACTTCTGTAGATTATAATTAGTGGTTGAAACTTTTCGATACTAAACTTAATGAACAAACCAATCAAATTTAAGAAAACTCCCTAAAGTTGTTAAGCCAACGAATATGAAACGGTATAATAACGAGCTTAAATAACAGCCCAATGTCCCCTCCCTCCCTGGATGGGTTTGTTGATGAATAAGATAAATTAAGATATATCCTTGCAAATAATCAATTATAGCTAACTGTAAGTGGGAAGGGAGATATGCTAAGCAAAACAAAAAGTAAGAAACAACAAAGATCTTAATGAATCAATATCCAAATAGAACAATAATGACGATATCTATAAAAATGATGCTCAACAAGACAGAGATAGGAACAAACAATGAGGATTACAAGAATTAAATTATTGAAAATATTTAATTTGTATATTTGATTAAAACAAATGCATTCTTTGTGAGTGATAGGCTTATGCGGAGCTTATTACAACATGCCTAATTGTCCTAGGACAATTACTATGGAAGATTTTGTCATTTGGAATTCGATGTGAAAATAGATTAAGATCCTACTGGCCTATCGTCAATAATTTAAAAATTACTTGCATAACAAATCAATCCAAAAACACTTGAATTAATAAAATTTGATTATACCCTACCTTTCTTATAAGAAGCAGGTGTGGTGTGGGCCGAGCTGTTGAGAGATATAGTTGACCAGTTCTCCGAGGGGTCTCCCTTGCCACCTGCATAGTCAGCTGAAAGCTGACCTCCACCTGGAGCCTTCTCTGGAGCCAGTCGCAGCCCGGTCAACTAAAATAGTAAACAGATCATTACAAAAATATTCTTAAAAATCTGCTAAAATTATTGTTGGAATCCAGTATGGCTTCGAAACCGATTAATATCCGCTGTATTAGAACTGGTTCTTGGCCATACTGAAAAAAAAAAACAATTATAGCATAGTATTACAGACATTTTTCCACGAAAATTTTTAAAAATCATAAAATTATTACCAGATTTTATCTTTTGATTTTTCATTTAAATACCCACGGACATTCCATTTTACCCTGTAAGGGTTTAATGCTATTTTTATAAGGAAAGAAGGTACTGTTAAATCAGTCTCATACAAGATATTACAAAAGATTATTATATTCGTTTAATAAATAGCCGCCATTCTACAAGACAGTGGGCGAAGCCACAATAGTAAAAACTATAGTTGAAAATTAGATGATGCTGTAAATATCAAATATTCATATAGAAGAAAGTTAATAATTTATGATCACAATTTGATTCATTTCTTGTGTATAGATCGTGAAAAATTTATGTCCCACGAAGACGACGCCCCACAAATTTCCCTTTACACAAAACCATATGTGAGCATGTGTGTGTATGGGTGTGTAAGTGTGTGTAAAAATGTGACACGACTATAAATCCTGTGGTGTCCTCGTGTATGACATAAGCTAGGGCAATGCATCACTTTACAACAATGTCCCACAGGAACCTGTGCCAAGTTCTAAAAAGTCCTAGAGAAATTTTGTCTATTGTATGTATTTAGTTTTGCCATTGTATTTTCTTCTTTTTTTGTACGCGTATTCCAAATAGGGCTTGGCAGCTGTCAAGACATTGGACTGCGGTTTATTTAAGATGTTAATTGCTAGAGCTACCACTGCGATTAACATACTTATTTAAGACTGCGGCTTCGAGTTAACAAATTTTTTTCAGCCGTGTTTGTTTAAAAGCTATGCTTTTATACTGCGGCTGTTGAATTACTGACACGTCACTGGAAGTTATAGTCTAAAAATTAGCGGATGAATGCTTGAAATGCGGCTGCCGAGCCCTGAGTCTATGGAATACAATGGTTTCTAGTACAATGTATATCGTGGCCGAGTAGGCGGATGAATGTAGCATTGTCTTGTATGCAGCTGGATGGATGGATGGATGGATTGGTGTTATAGTTTACAAATAAAAATTTGTATATTTTGACAAATACTAAAAATCGTGAGATTCAAGAACGGGTCTACATATTCATACTTTCCTTCTTTGTTGTGATTGTGAAATTGTGTTACAAATGTAAAAATAGTTTTTTTCTTTGAGCCAAACACCATTTTTATCTGACTTAATGTTTTATTAATTTATATTGGGCTATTTATTACGCTAGACTCAAAGTTTTAAATTAACTTTGGGGACTATTGTTAAATTTTGATCGGTTGTTTCATAGAATTGAGTGTCCAAACGTTTTTACCACTAATTTTGATCTACAGAAGGGGTAATTTTGAGTATCATCAATGGGGAATGTACATCAACTTTTCAGTCATTGACTTATCCTTTTAGATACCTGAATCTATTCATAAAATCTTCATAAATTTTTTTTATTAAAAAATTTATTAGCATTAGACGAAAAAGAATTGTGACATTTTTGATGATAAATGTGGTCGGAAATGTATAAATGATGAAGCATAGAAAATATAATATTTATACTTGGCAGAGTCTGTAACATATCATTCAAAATTTTATTTATCCCCCGGGATGTTACTACAATAGCACGGCATCTCTATAATCTGAGTATATCCGGCCGTATGCCTGTCTTCTAACTTAAGAAAGCTTATGTAAACCCCTATGTAGTTAAACTGCAATGTCCAATAGGAACCCCCCTCTAAAAATAACTTTGACCTTCGTCAGGTCAAATAAAAAGATTTAAAGATTGTTTTTTTTTCTGATTTTGATAAATTGGTACTTTGTATTTGCTGCTTTTCTTATACGGACGAGGCAGCTGTCCATGACATTTTAAATCTTTAGTTTACGCGGAGTTGGGCCAGGATTAGAACCCATCACCTTCCCGACGACAAGCGGAGGTGAGGGTCGCGTATGGATGTATTTGTCCTTGTATTTAATTTACATCTCTACAACGAATCAAATGTTTGTTGGTATCAGAATTTTAAATGAAGGGCGGGGCTATTTTAGGGGCCCAATTTTCCAATTTTATCTCTTTAGCATTTTTTTAGAGGAGAGGGAAAGGGGAAGAATCAAATTTACTCCCAAAAAAAACAATCAAAATTTTTTTAAGAAAAAAGGTATTTATAAGTGTCGATGTTTTATGAGCATGCATTTTTCACAAACTTTAAATATTTTACCTAAATTAGGGATTACTGGGAACAAAGTAAAACTTTACATGATTTACTGTCAGCAAAACAAGTACAACTGCCGTAACAAATATGTATTTTGCCTTTTAGGGATGCTTTCCATCAGTTGGATATCTTTTGAGGATAGCTTCTTAATGGTCCTGATCCTAGAGAATTACCACCCCCCCCAAAAAAAAAAAAGTTATCCCGTTAAAGGCCCAAGGAGATTAAAATTGCTTGCCTTTACTAAGTATTTAATTTTTGAGCGTATCATAATTCTCAACAAGATTATTATTGTTTACGATTACTTTTATTATGATTAGAAGATCATGAAAACCAAATTATCTTAAAATATCACCAAAACAACGCTAGGAATATAAGCAGTCACGCTGCTAAATTAAGTTATTCTAGGTTTTAAAGCCCCACCTTAAATAGCAAAGACGATTAAGTCCAATATTAAATATATGGTTTTTGGTGGTTTCCCTCAAAGTGCCTAGTCGAGCACAGAACCTCCCCCTTGTTTAAAGCTAATTAAATAAAAGGAGTTTTTTTTTGTGTGATTGTTTTTTTTACTTAAGGTCAGGTCAGGCTATTTAAAAAAAATACGAATGGGACGAGGTTTTCAACATAAATAAAAGAATCAAATATTTTTAAAAAAGCAGATTTAACAAAACCAATATTAAAAGCCTCTCTTTCGGAGTGTTTGTGATTAAATGTAGGCGAAAAGAGAACCAACTAACAGACCAATGAATTAAAACACAAATATTTCGGTCGAATCTGCGATTTTACTTCCATCTTTGAAACTCACAAGATAGGAACCATCTATTGGCGAAATGACGTAACTTACACGTTGTCGGCTGCCAAGCCCTGCTTTATATCCTTTATATTTTCGAAGCGGCTGTGAGTATAAATAAATGTGTCTAATGATGTGCAGAATTTTTGTAAAATTACTGGCCTAGGCAAGGCAGGGGTCATTAGCAGACATCAAAATTGTTATTCCACACGCGTACCAAATAATCATTGAACCGACCATTTCAACTCTTTATTCTTTAAAAGCACCATGAGCATTAGGCCTCGCATCATATTCAGACACACATACACACACACACACAATCTTCTGTAAATTCTTATTCTTACCAAGACAATACCGTCATAATTTTCAAATTTTCTACGTATATTGTAATGAGAAGGCTTTGTTTTATTCAAAATAAATAAGATAGAAATGATCATATTCTTAAAATTTTTAAACAATACAATTTAGGAGTGCCATTTTAAACAATTTGAGTTTTTGTAAAGAAATTATCCTTCTTCAGCTCATTTCCTTCTTTATAGGTATGCCTATCTTTAATATAGATTGCTATATTTTTTCCCATATTGGAATGGTAAAGAAAAATTTAATGATAAGTACAGTCCTTTATAAGAAGCGCAAGATCTATTGCAGTGCTTAAAAGATCGTGAAATAAGCGAGTGTACGATTTAAGTATGCTTTATTGAACCTATAAAGAGATAAAATAGGCGTTTAGTTCAAATGTGGGTAGAATTATATAACATTAAAACGGTGAGATAGTGGGAATAAGCCATTATTTTGCTTTTTATATATATTAGCGCCTCTGCCCCCAAAAGGCTTCTAGGAGGCCATTAAGAAGGGGGGAGTTAGTAACCCAATTTGTTTTTAGATTTAAAAAGAAAACGAAAAAAAAAATTGAAGAGGGTGTCATTTTTAGGTGCGATATCTCTTGGGAGGGTGTTACTGTTGGTACCTTCCCAAAAATAGTTATAAACCTTCTCAGGACCTATGAGCAACTACTCTGTAAAGGAGAACCATGTCAGTTCAGCAGTAAGCGAGATCATTTGGTACAAACATCCTGTTACTTTATTATAAGGATTAACATTCATTGTAAAATACAAAAAATAGTGTTTTTACCTTATTACATTGCATACTAGACTACGATTTTTAGATTTTGGTGTGACTTAAACGTCGAATCAAAAGACATCGTTTATTTAAAATTCCTGATTCAATTTCAATAATAACAAGAATCAATACATACAAAAGAAGTGAAACACAAAAGTAAATCATTTGACAGACAATAAGGCATAATTTCTTATATGTAAGGAGTAAAATTTTCAGAAGTATATCTCATATACAAAAGCGTTCACAGGGTTTTGCCAGTGGGGGAGGGTGGAGAGCGATGCAAATAATACCCCCCTTATGACACTTTTAAGGAGTGTAATACATAAATCAAGAGTGGTTGTTTAATATCTTCTAGGGGGTGTAGGAATGTGTGAGCCTAAGGGTGCAAAACAGAGTTTCAGTGAGGCGTAAAACATGAATTTTATTGGTTTGGGTAATATACACAAAAAATTAGATACACATCCTGAACATCAACTTCGGGTGCGGTCGGAATGATATAGTTATAGAGAAGCTGCAATTCAATAAACATTGAAAGCTTGCAGCTAAATAGAAAATTAAGATTAGGCTTTAAAACTTTAATTAATTTTTACTACACTCTAAAAGTTTAAGCTTTATCTTTATGTGATTTCTTTATAACAACAAGTACAACTATACATTAAAGCTAAGCTTATATAAAAAGTTTAAAATTTTATTTTATTTGATAATTTTTATTGGTTGGTGCATTAAAAGCAATTTGGCACTTGAATGACTTCGAAGCCGAATAATATCCGCTGGATTAGAACCGGTTCTCAGTTAATACCAGTTGGCCAGGGCCTTCAGCCCCTCTGGGTCAACAAAACTAGTTTTATTCTTAAATTTTTTCATTTTTATATCCGCGGAAAGATGTCTATAATATGATGCCATAATCTTTCTCTTCTTGAGCTTAATATTTAAAAGATCACTCTTTGGCGTTGAGATCTACTGACAAGCAAAACATATTTATAAAAGCTTCGTTAAATAAATTAACAATTTAATGATAGCTAAAGTGCACATTTAATAGCCTATAACAAGATATATCTTATCCTTTTAATTAATGCAAAGTAAGGTCGATTTTATGTATACATAATTGTAACTCTTTTTGATGCAAGTTTTCTTTGGGGGGGGGGGGGGGGGGGGGGGGGGGGGGGGCGGGGGGGGGGGGGGGGGGGGGGGGGGGGGGGGGGGGGGGGGG
>LS057620.1:0-10767 GCA_900241095.1 Acartia tonsa
ACACCCTCCCCAAAAATAGTTTGAAACCTTCCCAGGACCTATAAGAAGCTTCACTGTAAAGGAGAACAATATCGGTTCAGCGGTTAGCGAGATCCTTCGGGACAGACAAAAAACGCTTATTACTTTATATAATAGGATAAGTCTAAACAAATTGAGAGTAAATCTGTTGCAAAAACTGATACTTACATAGTACATAAAACTTGCATTTAAGCATATTAGGTCGTTCAATTAAAAGTTTACTTAAAGTTATATTAAAATCTGTGTAAGCTAATCTTTCAGAATATTTGTCAGTATTATGTATATTTGTACTATCAACCAACCCTTTGACTGAAGAATGTCTAAATAACTGAGTTTATATATAAATTTATATTATTGATAAAAACAAATATTTCTACGCATAAATTTTTTTAATGTTACAAATGATTAGAAGTTTGTGGGTGTTTTTTTCTCTCTCAGTTTTGTGCCATTTCGACTGATATTTTTTAGACTTTATTTATGAACACTATCACCAAGAAAATTTTTAGACATAGATTGCATGGAGTTTACGATATTCTAACAGTCGACCCATAATAAATATAGAGTATTTTAGCTATCATAACTCTACTACAAGATATAGATATTTCAGCAACTCTTGTACTGGTTCTTCTAGGAAATCTAAAATTATTATATTCTGGTACAACTGTTATATTCTATTATAATAACTGTGATTTCTAAGATTTTGAACAAGGTTTTTATAACTGCAAGTTTTTTTCCTAGCTAGCTTGTTATTATGGTGTTATATTAGGGCTGTTAGATTATTTAGTAACCGTATTTATATTACTTACTGACCATTGTTGGTTACCTACATCAATTTTCCGCAGTTACACATATAGTCATAAGGTTGGCTGGGTAACAGCTTTTTATAATTTTTTTATGATACCATAACTAAATTAAATAATACATACACAATTTCATAAGATTAGCTGGTTATCATCAATACATTCTGATGATAGTCATAAGGTTGGCTGGGTAACTGCTACTTATTAATGTTACCTACATAAATAGAAATATGATCATATAATTAGCTGGGTTTCATCTATACATTCTGGTCAGCTCCATCAATTTTTTACAGTTACACATATAGTCATAAGGTTGGCGAGGTAACAGCTTCTTATTAGTGTTACCATATTCAGAAAACCCCAGTAACTCATAGATGGTTGGGTAACACCTTCTCATCATTGTTACCATGTTCTGCTTTAAATAATTAAATTATAGTAATGATATTGCCTGGGACACAGCTACAAATTCTGGTTACTATATTTCATAGGAGTAATGCATAAAGCTATAATGGAAAATGACAATTGGTAAAAAACTGCCTCCAAATATCATGAATATCCTACCTTAATCCAAATGTTTAACCTGTAGAAAGTAATATTAATTAATTCTTTACATTTCCAAACTATAACCTCTATCAATAACCATCTGTCTTGAAAGTAGTAAGTTGTCAAAGTATGAGAGTTGGTACTGAGCTGAAAAAACCAAAAGGAAGCGTCGTCGTCGTTCCCGGTGGTCAAAAGTTGACCCCCCCTTCATCCTGCCACCCATAATATACCCCCCAATTCCCATTTACTGTTAATGGATATTAATAGTTATGGGGCCCATTAAGGATGCATATGGTTGGAATCATTTCAATTGTTACTATTTTCAGTAGGGAGGTTGATGTCTATTCTCCTTTATTAAAAAGTAACTCCACCAAGAAAACAGTAAACTTTAGAAATTCTGACCAATCAGGGCTAGTTTTAAATGATCAGCCAATAAGAAGGTATTAAGTCTCCCCAAAAACATACAAAGCTGCATCAAAATGATCGCTCAATAAGAAAACTAAGAAATTCCTGAAAAAAATCAGCATGTTACGTCATAAAAACAAGGGATTATTCATCTATTTTTAGGGATTTTCTTTCCCACTCCTCGTCTCCTCATCCCTCATTTTTATTATGTCTGAATTTTTTTGAGGCACTTTTTTGTCTTCGCCCAATAAGAGATTTAAAAATCAACCGAATTAATTCGAAAAAATATTGTAAAGACGACCTTTTATCTTTTTTGGCTATACCTTATTCTTGTTGAAAATATTAGGAGCCTAACTAACTTTTATCATGAAGATAGAGGCAACATAATCATCCCCCGGAATGATAAAGCTCGCCTCGTAGGATCATATATCTTTACAAATAATAATGATAATAATACCTTTATTGACCAGAAGTCAAGTTAATACACGGATAAACGGACAATAAAGTTTTTAAAAAGATATCTAAGCTTGATTTATAATTTATACCAATGTTTACTTTGGTTAAAAGAAACGGTTATAGTCCCTTTGGCGACATCGCCTCTTAGGGATCGTTTCGTCGTATTTTCACTGTAGCTTTTGATATGTTATTTTAGGTTAGGTGATTGCCCCGCAGTGTTAGGCAATTGGCCCCGCAGGGATAGAACCTAGAAGTAGAAGAAAAGCTACTGTGAAATACGATGAAACGCTCCTTGAGAGGCGAAATCACGAAAGGGACTATACACGAAGTATCTACACAACAAAATTTTGATGCCGCTCTTAGTCAACACTTAAGAATTCTCACTTTTGTTGTGTATCTCGGCCAGGTGGACGAACGAATAGACGGCCATACCCCAGATTTAGAGCAGCAGCGCTAATAAAGAGGACTTGTTTATATATTTCTTTCAAGTAAACTAGATTATTAAATGTTATTATTTTAATCCTATTTAGATATCAATCTAGCCCTGACTTTTGAGTAAAGGGGGAAGTAAAGTGAATAATTTGGACTAATAATGGGACTAACAGATGCCTATTTATTTGTTATATAACATTATTTTATTATTCATTGCCACGTGATCTATTATCTATAGTTGGGATGTAACTTAAAGTTATTTGGGTACCTCTGAAATTGGTCACATTGAAAATGAAAACCTGATGCATTTCAAAAATTACTTTTCGAGTTTAATGGATCCTGTTAGTTTTCCTAAGACTCAACATTTTTAATAACTTATTTTTATGGTCAAATATTTGGATTATGTTTTTCTTTATCAAAGTTGATCAAATTCCTTGTTTTTCTAATTGATTTCTGCAAATTCTTCAATTAATCTGTGTTGTGTTGTGTTTTAAATGATTTATCCTTCTTACTAGAAAAATCATAGATAAATTAAACATGATAATATTACATAATACCATATTTATATATACATATTAAAACATTATGTTATATTTTGATTTATATTGATATCTTATTTCTTTTTAAAAAGAATGGAGATCGGACGTTATCTAACAACTAAAATATTCTGTATTGTCCTTATATCCTTAAACAAAATCTATAAAATTAGTTACTAAACTGTAATTTAATCCAATGGAATTAAGCAGTTTTATGGTAAATTGCGCTAAAAGTAAAGTTTGGGAGAAAAAGTTATCCTCATTCCACCTTATAATGCATTCTTCTTTGCTTGCTTTTAGTATGTGTATTAATAATGATGGAAAAGTTTATATATATCTTTCATTGGTTAGAATTTTACCTATTACACATTTTCTAAAATTATATATTAGGCTTTACATGAGAGTTTATTGTCAGCATTTAGGAGCTCTTAACCCCTACTCCACCCCTACTTTATTCCTGTATTTCATAGGATATCATTAGCCTTTAACCTATATTAGATATCAAATATAAAAAAAACCTATAAAGAACCCTTTAGCTTCCCTTTGAATTGTGACAAGAACTTATAAATATAACACAATTTTTCTATTTCTTCATTATTAATTTGTAAAAGTAAGGCCTCAGGCACTAAACAGTTTTTCTTGAGGAGAAATCAGGGAGAAAGAGGACATTTGACTGCAAATTACACTGGTACCCAAAGTTTTATTACCAAGTAATCATATTTGTTGGCTAAATAATTTTCGTTTGGTTGTTTTCAAACTATTAGTTTCCAAATTTTTTAATTATCAATTATATTCTGTACACGGGTTATTTAGGTTATCATCATTGGGAGTGTGCATCAATTTATCTTTTATTGACCTATCCCTGAAGATCCCTGGGTGTAATATTGTTGTCCCCTGGCCGCGAGCAGGAAAACAGTATGAAGCAAATTTTTACCATTCATTTGACCAACCAATGGTCATGGAAAGAGACATTT
Organism: Acartia tonsa; assembly: GCA_900241095.1. Classification (NCBI taxonomy): domain Eukaryota; kingdom Metazoa; phylum Arthropoda; class Copepoda; order Calanoida; family Acartiidae; genus Acartia; species Acartia tonsa. Next base: position 4,165 of record LS057620.1, read on the forward strand.
CTATTGTAAAATTATTTGTACAGGGCAGTTATGTTATTGTTAAATGTGATTTTTATAATTTCATTCAGAAAAAATGGTCTGAGGTTGGAATTATATTTAAAATAATTTAGATAAAAGTTAAGTGCGTTATCCATGTACATTGAGTTTTCAGTTCTAAAAAGAAACAAAAGTATATGATTAATAGCGGCACTAGCATAAAGGGGCTCTGTATTCTAACGAGAAGGGAATAGTGGGACAAAAGAATAGCCCAGAAACATCCAAGCCTTAAATTTAAAACAAACTAAAATAGAAAAATGGAGAAGGAATCCATATTGATGCTGTTTGTTACATAGAATCAACTTAAATTATTCATTACGATTATGCAAAATCGTTACAGATATCAAAATAAGTAATTTCAATTAAAATCATAACTTTTTATGAGTGATCCCAGAAACCTAATTCATGTCTATGGTAATGACCAGGCATAATGTTGTTACGTAATAGACTTACGGACCAAATGAAACAATTAATTTGTCTTACACCCCCCCCCCCTGCCTTCACACACCTCTGCTGCCCACCTAGTTATTCCCAGGGATATAGTGGATATGGTATAATTATTTTGATTACTATTTTTAAAGACAGCTCTTTAAACCAAATTGCACTCTACATTGTTTCTTTAAACCTACATTAAACCATTAAAAAAATCTTCTAAACATATGCAAAAAATCAAGGAATTAACAACTTTTTCAATACTATTTATTTAATTTGATAAAAATACCCTTTGTTACTGCAAGCAAAAGTTTTGGTTAAAGGAATGTGAAATGTTTAAACATTTATCACCTTTGCAGGAAGGTTTGTTCCCAATCTAGTACTTTTTGCCCATAAATTTTTTTTGATCATAGAAAGAAAACGAAGTAGCTGGTTTCGTCCTTATTTCACAGTAGCTTTTCTCCTATTTCTAGCCCCTGCGGGGCCTATTTCCTAACCAGGTGGGGCAATCATTATCATTTACCTAACATATCAAAAGCTACTAAGAAAAGAAGACGAAACCCTCTAATTCGTTTTATTTCCATGATCCTTTCCATGAATAAATAAACATTCATCGAAAAATGTTTGTATGTCTGTCTAGTTCTTAGACTACAAATTATATTTGTTTGTACCTAATATTTCATAATCACATTATTGAATGCGCTAGCTTAAAAACTTTTGACACTTTTATTTAATCTTGGATAGTTCAAACGAGTTGTGTCAAAACTGTTCCATCAATGATTTTAGTCTAAAGAAAACTTTTTTTTTGTCTTATCCCTTAAGAATCCTAGTGGTTTTTTGATATTTTAGCTTGGTTTACTTGATCTGAAACTCCATACAGTTGATACCTTCTTGAAGATTTGTGCTATGGTAGTTTATAATGATATTACTACTTGCGTTGTCTCTGCCCCCCCCCCTCCCCTCCCTCAATATCTTGTTCTAGATAAAGATGCTCCAACAATACTGCAAATAAAATACAGCCCGTATTAAATTTTTGCTTATTTATAAATTATAAGTTTTTCCGCTATAAAAATGCATAATTTAAAATCTTAGATTCATAAGGTAATCTTAAAATTACAGGACAGTGAGATAAAGTGGTTGATATTAAAGCATACCAACATATCCTACTTTAAGAGTAGATTGCATACAATAGTGTATATAGTTGAATTTCTTATTGTTAACAATATAATTTTATTGAGTTTCCATAACAGTGCAAATAATCTCACAACAACTGACATACATATGGAACTTATAAAGTACCTTTGCAACTAAAAATACTAAAACTTTGCTATTATTTTTCTTGCTAAATTCTGTGGACAGATAGATAAAGTGGTTGTGTTTTGACACTAGCAAAGAGAATCTAAGATCAGATAAAATTCCAGAACAAGTCTAATCTGTATGTGCCACCCAGGTGGATTGGCCCACAAGATGCCCGTTTAAACCAACAGAAAATTTACCAAAAAAAGCTAAATATTTTGTTTCTTATTAAACCGTTTTACATGTGCTTTATTTTGATAAAAGATATCTCTCTGTAAAGAAATGAAACATATCGTTATTATATGAGTTAAACCAAAGCAACAACCAGTAGGAAGTTGGGAAGTTGTACTGAATAGTAAAGCCATAGTTTTATATAAAAGAAAATACACATTCAATTTATGAAATAAATATGTTACTGTATAGAAACATCTAAAACAATTTTATTTGTGTGCAATATTCAAACAATAATATTTATTTCAATTACTCTTTTTCTAGACAATCAAGAATAAAACAATTCGTCTTAAAATTATTAATTTGTTATAAAGATTTAATTAAATTATATTTTCTGGTATTGGAATAAAGTTATAAAAATGAGATATATTAAATCCAAAAACTAATTTAAGCAGCAAAAAGTAAGTGACTCCTTTACTTTCCTGTTATGGTCATGATACAATTGTGTTTTGATTTCTTACTTAGTCAAATGCTTATAGACACAGTGAAAGGGATGGGTATTAATCCATTTTAATTTATTTCAATCATGTATTTTTTGTGTGTATATGATGAACTTGCTTGCATATTCTGTTAATAGAAAGATTTGTAGATTGGTCTACCTACACCTCGTCATACTAAAGTAGTTACAAATAGAAGTAATGTATAACAACTAACTGCAAAGTTAGCAATATTAAAAAAATGGTCGTTCAATAAAACGACTTTTTATAGGTTTTAGATTTTAAGCTTAAACCTAGATATATAGCATAGTAAATTAATATTTTTAAAATCATCAAATGCTTCAAATTAAAGAGCAAATGGTTCTTTCCCTGCTAATAATTTTCTATGCACAAATAGAGAATAGTTTTAACAACGTAGCTACTCTAAAACTTTATTCTATATAAGCCTTCAGCCAATGAAAAGTTTAAGGCAATTGAATGTCCTATCTTATTAAGCAATATTGAATAGCCTAATAATGCATATGATTAAGCACATAGAAATTATTTCAAATCAATCATTTGGATTTAAAAAAAATGTTGTTAACATAACACAACTAAATCTAGCTCAAATCTTAATAATATTAGAATAGAATTTATATTTTATAAATCATTTCCCCTAACGACACATTATCAAACTAAATATTTCATTAATAAACAAATACTGTAAAACGGTGAAAATAAATTCTTTCTTTTCAATATATGTTGTTTCTATTTATTTATTCTAATTTAATAAAATGTTGTGTCCTGATTTAATGAAGCATATATTGATTTTTATATTTGTTGATAATTATATCATCTAGGGTGTGCAAACACTTTCACCAAACGTATCATAAAATACTATCAAAACTGATAATTATTTAAACATCACTAGCTGTGTCTTCCCTTTATGCTACCCTCTTATCATAAAATGCCACTTCTAATTTATTTACTACTTCTACGCTTCTAGAGGCTTGTAGGTGCCTTGAGAGGGAAGGGGAGTCACCCTCCACTCTTTCAGTTCTAGTTAAAAAGAAATTTAAAAAAAAATATTTGTGGGGGTATTCATTTCTTTTCTAGGGACGATCTTGGGAGGGTGATATTATCCTTCCCCAAAATAGTTTAAAATCTTCTTAGGACCTATGAGCAGCTACACTATCAAGGAGAACCATTTTGGTTCAGCGGTTATAAAGATCCTTCAGTACAGACAAGTAGACAGACACACACATACATAGATCCTGCAACTTTTATCAAAGAATTTTGTATTTTTGTTAATATGAAATATTATTTAGAAATGTGGAAGTGATAATACACCGATAATATGTTGTGCCTTGTGTTCACAGTTATTTAATTCATTAATTACATTCAGCTTTTATTAGTAAAGGAACATTTAATTTTTAGTTTTAATGTCATTCTTATATTAAATCTGCTATTATCGCGTGTCCTTAACTTCTATAGGTATTAAAAAAGCAAACCAATCAAATTATATTTTCAACACACCGTTTCCAGGTTTGTTTCAATTTGTATGTGTTTGTTTTTAATAATATATGTACAATTTTATGTCAGATTATTTTTTTAATTTTAACTAGCCCCATGAAAATTTGAATGATGTGATTCATGCATTTTCCTACTAAATTAAATTTTCTTTTTATATTAAAGCATTGCAGATAAACCAGCAGACCATCCAACTGGTAAAATGATAAAGTAGTTTTAATACTAAAATTTTAAAAATTATAAAATATAATAAATCGAATAAACTGTATATATTACTACTTCAAGACTATGTGATTTAATTATGTATAGTTCTTAAATGAATAAATAATTAAATAAGAAAAAAAGAAACAAAGTTGTTAAAAACAATTTAAGTTACCTATAACTTAATTCCTGACTCAACACACAGCTATGATTTTCTGCAGCTGTAGAAAATTAATTTTTCCTTCAACAAATTATTTATACAACAATTTTACTTTAATTAATTTTGTAGAGAACAACAGAAAAACAATCAAACATTCATAAAAAAATTTATATTTTTTGGTTTTAATTGATTTTTTTTTTGCAAAATCTTTTTCTATAGCCATTGTTCTAACCTCACGCGGCTAAATCATAATAAGAAAATTTGCACGCATTTGAATTTTTTATCAAAAAAATATATAAAAAATCCACAAAAGGAAAGAAAGGCTGACAGACAATATTTGTGGAAAAATTCAACGTTTTAAATGATTAAATCTTAAATATTTTTAAAAATCTAAGAATTTGCCAAAATTTATGACTAATTCGTTTTAGGATGATCTAGATATTTGAATTTCATCTTGTGAGGGCCAATTCATAAGACACACATACCATTCCATACCTCACTTGGACACATTTAGCAAGGTTCTAAAACGGTAATAGAACACATAGATCGAGCTACAGTCCCAGCTAAAATCCTATTGTTATATGATATTGAAAATACTGCTAGGACTCGACCTCATTCCATACCACACTTGGACACATCTAATCTGATCTTTCTATCAAACAAGGGTGTCCAATCAAAATGGTTAATTCTTATTTTTTGCAAAAAAAACTTTTCAAGTGGTTATAGGATAGGAAATTTAGTCGAGTTTTTTATTTCAATGGATTACGTCGAAAACATTGCATAAAAGTGCCTATAGATGGCCTTATAATCGACATTGCATTTTTTAAATTCTTGTCAATATTTTTTTTTGACCATATTGCATTGAATAAAAATGGTTTTGGCTATCATTATATCGATTTAAATTTATTCTAATGCTAATTCTGCGAACAATATTTACTGTTCTGTGTTGACACCTTTTGAAATATTTCTCACAACAATTTGTTATTGTGATGATTTATGCGAGGAATAGATCTTGCAGCTGTTTTAGATTATTAAAATTTGTAGAATCACAATAGAGTATTTCTCTTGTATGCAATGTACCATTACTGTAATCTTACATTTAGGAAAGGGCGTTAGAACCATCCTCTTAAAATGAAAATTCCATTCCAATTATTCAAGAAATTACGGGGAAATTGGGGTTACCCTCCCCCAACCCCTAATACATAATAATAACCGTTGAAAATAAAAAGCAAATTTAAACAAGGATGACAACATCAGCATGGTAGCGGTGCTCACTACTATTTCTATAACAGCGCATAGCCAAACGAAAAAGTTGTGAAGATTATGTCCCGGTCCCTTTAACTTTGAAAAGGAGTTATGCCTTATTAGACCTTAATTGTTAAATATTGTTTTGAATCTAACTGCAAGATTATGCCATGGTGATTATTTTGCTAGTATCATACATTTGAGAGATTTTAATGATGAGATCAACAATTTGGTAGAACACCAATATCACAGGGATCTAAAAGGATAAGACAATGGCCAAAAAATTGATGTACATCCTTAATGTTAAAAAATAAAATTACCCCTTCTGTAGATTACAAATAGTGGTTGAAACGTATGTACTCTCAACTTAATAAACCAACCAATCAAAATTCACTAATAGTCCCTCAAGTTTGTAAGCGAACTTATAATAAAACGTTGTTATAAAACTTTGGGGACTAGTGTAATAAACAGCCCATTGTCCCCTCTCTCTCTCTCTCTGCCAATATAATCAGGAAGCCAGGAGATAAGTAAATGGAAGATAATTTGATCTTCTCTCTAATTTGTACTTTTGAAGGTTATTAAATATATAAGGGGGGTTGGGTGGGATATAGGAATACGAATTCTAGAGTTTTGACAGTTTTTAGAATTTCTAGGATTTAAATTATTTATGAATGATGAAATAATAAAAAAAACATTTGTTTTATGTTGAGTAATAATGAATATATTTTTTTTATACGTTCAATTTATTATTTGTATATAGATTGTTATCAAAACTAAATTACATAAAAAGTAATTATTAACAAAACATTAAGTACTAGAAAACGTTTTTGTTTGGTTAAAACATTTCCATTAAAATTATAAGCAAAGCCACTCTAACTCTTAGAATGAATTTTAAGTGTATATCTCTGTTTTCAAAATCATATTCCAGGGAGTAGTGTGTTCTATGTATGATAATGTGTGAGTGTATATCTCTGTTTTTAAAATCATATTCCAGGGAGTAGTGTGTTCTATGTATGATAATGTGTGAGTGTATATCTCTGTTTTTAAAATCATATT
>LS057621.1:0-10767 GCA_900241095.1 Acartia tonsa
AAGATAAAAAACATCCTATTCCAAAAAAAACACCAAAAAAAAAAATCCCCCATTTATTTATTTTTTTTGTTTTATTATCCCCCCCCCCCCCCATTCCCATTAATAATAATTTATCGCCAACCCATGTGGGATTTCTAACCACAAAGAGACTTTGTTTCCTTACTTAAAAGAAGAATTTGATCTGATCTGTTAATAATCTTGTCTGTATGTATGTCTGTCTGTCTGTCTATCTGTCTTTCTGTTTTTCTGTCTTTATTTCTGTCTGTCTTTCTGGTTGTCTGTTTGTCTGTCTGTCTTTCTTTATGTCTGTCTGTGTGTTAGTCTGTCTGTCTGTCCCACCTTCTTTCTGTGTGTCCGTCTGTAGTGCTGTTGTAAAACCTTCTAACAATCTCTCTCTCTCTTTTTATCTCTCTCTCTCTAATGTTTTGTCTTTTTATGTCAACCGTTGCTATTTCTCCCTCATTCCCTTTCTTTCTCTTACCCTCTCACTTTTTTCTCTCTATTCCACTCTTTTTTCTTTATTTTTTTTTCTCCAAAGAAGATTCTTTGTCTCTCTCTCTCGCACTTTCTTTCTCTCTCTCTATCTCTCTATGTATCTATATCTTTCTGTTTTATGTTTAGTTTATCAAATTGCTTTGTTACTATTAGAAGAAAACGTCCTTGTTCCAAAACTGCAGCTCCGCGGAGCCGTTTGATATTGGTGCGGCTCCAGCTCCACGGAGCAGCCTGTGAAAATAACGGCCCCGGCTCTAGCTCCGGCTCCGGATTTGGCTCCGACTTAAAATCAAGAAAAACTCATTATATTTTTTTGCTAAGTCTATTTTTGACTTTTAAAGGTTTTAAAAATTTTTTAAATAAAAATGGAATTAAAAAACTTAAAAGGGGTATTTGCACACGACACAACAGAGTTACCAAATTATAATTAATAAAAAAATTCTTATTTTAGCTAACCCGTAGCCGGAGCCGTTTTTTAACGAAAATACCGGCTCCAGCTCTGGCTCCGGCTCCAGCAAAATATGGCGGCTCCGGCTCCACAACGCTGCAAAAAAGTAAAGGTTTGTTATTTCACTGGCGACTAATGGGACTCTGCCCAAAAAAAATGGTTTGACCCCGTTTTAGTTTTTGCTCTATAATAAGTAATAACCATCCCTATAACCTTAATTTCATCATCAATTCTTAGAAAATTTTATAATCCCATGTTTTCATACTTTTACAGGCTGTCTAACCGATTTTATTGCATGGGCATTCCTGTAACAATAAGGAATAAAATGCAAGCACAACTACTCTAAAATTCGTTTATTTTATTATCTGTACATACTTTATTATCTACATATCTCCAGGGATCTAGAGGGATAAGACAATGTCCGATGAATTGATTTAAATTTTCAATGATGATACACAAAATTACCCCTTCTGTAGATTAGTGGTTTAAACGTTTTGACACTCTAAACTAAATGAACAATCCAATAAAAATACAATAAAAGCCCTCAAACTTGTGAAGCCAACGAATAAGACTTGAGTAATAAACTGCCCAATGTTTCCTCAATTCCAGTTATATATCTATTTCTTTTTTATTTTTATTCAGTCTCATTTTATTTTTACGTTATATTTTTATTAACCTACTTTAGAACAAAAACGCAATTCTCTCTTAATTTTTGTTAAATTTCACGTATATCTTTTAAAAATAATTTTCTTAAGAAATAAAACAAAAGAAACTGTAACGTATTATTTCATAAGACGTTTTTTACGACCTCAATCATATTAAATGCGTGCACAGTAACTTACCAGTGAGACCCTAAAAGGTGAAAAAAAAGAATGCATAAATTACTTGTTATAAGGGTTGGTTGACAGCCCCCTACACTCACCTTGCGCAGGCCACTGGACTGCACTGGTTGAATTTTTAAAAGCAAAGCTTTTCTATAATTAGGGTCGGTCCGTCCGTCCGTACGTCACAGACAGTTAGCTCTTTTCGTTAATTCAAAAAGGTTAGAATTGTCCTATCGATTCCAAACTTTGCATAATGATTCCTGTAGTAGTTAGGTACAATTTAAAAAGTGTAGCAACTTTATAATCAATACCAGAATGTCCTTACGTCCATTTTAACTTTTTTGACAACAAATTTTTGTATGTTAAAATTATCCGATTCTTTTGATTTTTTGAAAACTGATTCCTTTTACAACAAGGTACAATGTTATAAGCGAAGCCAAAAAATGTAAGTATGTCCTTAAACAGTATCATCTATTCATGCAGTTTTGCAACAAATTTACTTACAATATTGTTTGTACTGATGCATTATTTTCTTCTATTCAGTTCTGACAATCTACAAGTGTTAATGTTCGTTTGTCCTTCCAATTTAGAGCTTCGCTTTTATGGATGTTGCCATCCTTGTTTTGTAATATTTGTAGTAACAAAATGGAATGCCGAACGGACTAATACTCCCTTTAATAGAGTTTCTCTGCTACTAATTTATACGAAGTTGTGTGTTTTTTTTAAATCAATATAGAATATCTTATCTATAATACAAAGTAGAATGATGTCTGTCCGTCTGTCTGTCCGTCCGTCTGATGCTTAAGATCTCGATCGGATTATACTTTTCAGGGTATATACATATTGGTCCTGTGGTGGTTTTAAGCTATTTTCTTACCATTTTTTTCTCTTTGAATTTGATACTGTTCCAGTCCAGGGCAGTTCCAATTTTTTTTTCCCGAAAATTTTGAATTTGATACTGGGGCAGCTCCTATTTTTTTTAATTACCTCTTGGGGCAAAGCCCCTAGAGGCTAGGGGCGAAGCCGCTAGTTTTGAATAAAGCTGGATTGGGGGGGGGGACATTTGATTTAACTTTCACAGGTAACCAAAGTTTAAGGAACCCTTTATCTGTTTCGTCAACTCAAAAACTGGATTTTTTTTTACTGAATAATTTACAGAAAATATTGAGGAAGAAAAAACCCATTGCAGATAAAAATGAAATGAAGGGTTAAATACCTCCAAATTTTTTTCTTTTTTTGGGGTGGGGGGAAAGGTGTATAAACCCCAGATTTTGGGTGTGAAATGTCAAAATTCTAAGGGTAATTGCCCTTTTACACCTCCCCTCCCCTTGGATGTTCTTGTCCACTAATCACTACCCTCCCTCTTAAAAATTTATTTTTTTTTTATCTAAAATTTGAAATTGATTATTAAGGAATTGTGACACTTCTCTTGATCTAGAGGCGAAGCCACGAGTGAAAAATAAAACATCAAAAGTACGTTACCACCCCAAAAAAAAGTTATATAAAACACATAAAAAAACTCTGATTGTAAAAAGCATCGCAAAAAGTGTAGAACGAGGTCGCAGGGTAAAAAATTGGGGAGGAAGTAACTAAATTTCACGTTGAGGGGGTTGGTGGTTGGTATCATGAAGAAAACACGGCAGCATCCCTTATAGTGACTGACAAGAAAACCTCTCCCCTCCCTTATTTTTTTGAAAAAAGCAGTGGGTATTTCGTAAAAATAATACTCGTGTAAGTTGTTTACCCTAGGTTAGGTTAGATTAGGTACAAGATAGCCCCACAAGATTAACGCAGGTAGTAGGCCTAGCAAAGTTAGATCATAAAAATTAACGTTTTGATAAGAGTATATCAATAGAACCAATAAAAACATTCTATAATTTTGTAAAAACTTTTTGATCTAATCAAGTAAAAATACGGTTTTTAAACTGTTATTGGCTGTTTTGGTAAAGTCTAAACTTCATTAATTAACCACATAACATAAATATAAAATCATTTTCTCGTATTCATGCGAATCCGGTGGATAGGAACTGGTTCTTATCCATATTTTTTAGCCGGTGCCTTCGGCACCTCGGGGCTAAAAAAAATAGTTTTAATCTCATAATTGTACATTCTATATCTGCGGAAAGCCGTTTATAATACGATGCGAGAAATAACTATACTAACTGAAACTATGAACCATAAGTTTTAGATTCAACAAGGTACAAATTCTCCTATTATTTATTACGAAACACTAGTTAAAGAACCACTCTTTTATGAAAGTTGGTTTAAGCTTTTTGTATGATTTGTTGGATTTTTTAGTGAGTGTGTATTTGGGTGCGTATCATCTCTATATTCTTGTTCATGTTATCTGCAAAAAAAATCATTAATAATAGTATCGCTTTGTCCTAAATATGTCATCCGTAGCCACTTACATATTAGAATGTATTCGAGATAAATAACTATAATAGTATAATTATAAATAATTAACATGTGAACCATGATTACTTTTATTAATGCCATATTAATCAGTAATAGCTACGCTTTCTACAGGCCCCTAGGCGCGTTTTCAAAAATTTCAAAGAAATAAAATATGTGAAAGGTTTTTTGCAGGAGTGATTTATTATAGAAGGGTGGACAAAATAAAAGTTATAAACCTTCCGTGGACATATTAGAAGATTTACTGTAACATAGACTAGAGTATAACACTAGAGGGATAGAGAGTTAAATAACTGTATCTCCCCATCGCAACAGCATTGTGCAATCTCTCTATTGGGTCATTGAAAATCAACCAATGGTGTCGCTTATATTAACACAGCCAAGTAGCAGAAGATAACTTAGATGCAGACGAAAGAGGCCTTTAAAAAAGGAAAGGAAGGTAGTTGTTTGTATATACTTCTATACTATAGATCTGTTTAATAGAATACAGAGAATGCTACCAGTTTTTTGAAGATACTTGTATTGCAACGCTGCTTACGAACGCCAATCTCCTTGTTTGTTGGAAGATGATTAAGATTCTCTACGTGAATGGGGTCAAACATCTTCATATACTTCTTTCTCTATTTTTTAAAACAAAATCTTTTCTATAATTATGATCGATCCGGACGTCTGGAACGAAAAGCTTTTTTGGTTAATTAAGGCATGTTACAGTTGTCATATCGATTTAAAAATTTGCATGGTGATTCCTATAGTAATTAGTTACATTTTAATCGTCACCAGAATGCACATACGTCCATTTTAAACGTGTTTATCAACTTATGTTAATTATGTGATATAATTATCCGATTGATCTGATTTTTCAAAGACTGATTCCTAGGACAATAAAGTACAATGTTAAAAGCGAAGCATCTCTAAAATTAAGTCCTAAAAATGTAGGAATGTCCTATAACTTTTCCTGTATTTAAGCAGTTTTTCAACAAATTTACAAATGTTGTCATCCTTATTAAACCTAATCGTTTCTATAATTAGGGTTGAGCGATCCGTGACGGGTAGCTCTGTCGTTGATATACGTAGTTAGAATTGCCCTATCGATTGGCACGATGATTCCTGTATCAGTTAGGTACAATTTTTATAAGTCATAGCAAGTTTAAAATCTTCTGTATGTCCATTTTGAATATGATGCTTTCAGGCTATTTTTAAAACAATATCTTATAAAATCATCCTATTCACTTGATTATTTTAATATTGATGCATAAGACAATTTAGGTATAACTTCAAGAACGAAGCATCAATTCTTAAATGGTAAATTTAATTTAAATTTTGAAATATATTTTCAAAGAATTTGTATTCAAACTTCAAGATAATATTAAATGGAAGGACGGACGTACATAAAATAATTACATAAAAACATTTAAAGCTAGTCTGTATAACTTTACTTCCTTGGTGTGTAACTTAAGATTTTGATAACCACTGATTAGATTAGGTTCTCCACTTTCATAGAGCTTCACATTTGTTTAAGAATGGCTTTATGCTATTTTATTTTTAATGTTTAGCCTTAGGGTTGTTTTAGACTATTTTTTGTCCTTTCTTATCCCCTAGATGCTAGGGCTACAACCGGTAGTTTATTATAAACTAATAAAATGTACTGTAACAAATGTTTGTTTAAAAGGTTTTGTGGTTATTTTACTCTAAAACTTTGTATGAAAATTATAAAAATCATCTTAATTAATAACTTCAAGGACTACTTTAGGACCTGATTTTTGTACAGAACATAATTTGTACTATAGGTTTTTTTCTGGAGGTTTACGGCTAATTTACTTACAAAAAAATAAGGATTTTCTATAACCATATATTAATTGAACTTTTAAGGCAGTACTTTATTGTTGATATGACCTTGTACTTTTTATACTAACATTGCGTACATTCTCGTTCTACTGGGTGCCTATAATTCTTGCTACGTCTATTATCGTGTTTATCCCACGTGGTCGTTGTTGTATTAGAATGTAATTGGACTGTGACATCAACCCCACCCCGTCCCCCCTCAGTTTCAGCTTGAATAATTTGTAAAATAGCATAAAATTGGAGGATTATTTGTAAATATGATAAATCTATATCTAAATTTCCATCAAACAACCAAACCCACACCTATCCCCTTTAACTAGTTAAAAAATCAGCATGTTTTGAATGCATGTAAGAACTTTCTGGTAACAATTATAGAGTTGATACGAAACCTAAATCATACATAACAATTATATGAATCATCAGCGAAGTTTGTATTCGATAGGACAATTCTAAAAGGACTAAATTAACGAAAAGAGCTAAGTATTTTGGACAAACGGTCGGACAAACAGACCGACCCTAATTATAGAAAAGCTTTCATTTTAAAAGAAACAAATAAGACCCACTGATTATGAGGGGGCGGGTTAGAGATACTCTTTTAGCGATCAAAAGGATATTGTTTAGATATGTAAAGGGTCAATATCCTAAATTCCCCTTCAATCATTCCCACTTACAAAATCATATATGTATATACTCTAGTTTACTGAGACATTGTCACAGATAGGGATATCAACATCCAAAAAAAGTTTAATGTTGGTTGAAAAACAATTGGTATAATGTGTTAAAAAACACTAAACCACAAACTAAGTAATTGGGAGATTTATTTAATTTTTCCGTGTTTCAAAGGGAAAAGAAACAATGAAAAATGTAAAAAGGTTTCTTTCATCTATGCAGAAAAAATCCATTAAAGGCGGGAAACCTTATATTAATACTATTTCCAACAAAATCTATGAAAATTATTAGGATGAAAGTTGCTCAAAAGCAGTCCGGATGTCATTGGTGATATATACTTAAATATACTCCAAAACCAACGGGTGTGAACAAGAAAAAACAGAGGCCTAGCTTCAATAGCGTCTGAGTAAATCTCCTTTTCCTCATAGTGTTATTGACTGACTGATAGACATACAGTTAAAGGAGAACCTAATTAATCCAGATATTATCAGGATACATATTTTAGGCAGGGTCAGGCCGGATATCCGGTATACAGCAATATATGTATCCAGGCAAACCCTAATTTTAAGAATGCTAATCCCTGTCTTTGGTAGCACCTTTGGCAAGAATAGCGACGTCTGAGTGACTATTATTATATTCTTTTGCATCTTTGGTGGTTTCTATAGCTATGTCAATACTATTATTCACAGCATATTTTATAATGTATTTTCTTTTTATTGAACTGTGATGAAAGCATTTTGGAAGTAATAAATAAGTGTAATACTTCCCCCAATTTTAATATTATGACACACTCTTTGGTTATGTTACTCTCTCTCTCTCTCTCTCTCTCTCTTTCCTTGGAAGCTAAATTCGTACGGAAATGCTAAGATTATTATAGTTCAACCCCCTTTCTAGGGTGCCATAAATTTGCAAATAGACAAGGAGGACAACATTCATAAAGGCAAAGAGATGCTGCGCAAAATGGTACAAAAAAATTGACGTCATATGATAAAATAACCAATGAGAGGTGAGTATATATTTTATATACCATTGGTCAATTACAATGTATACTGGCCTCTCATTGGACAACTTTATAGTATGACGTCCCATTTTGTACCATTTTGCGCAGCATCAGGCAAAGATCTAAAATTATATGTTAAGACAAAAAACCTGAACACTTAGAGTGCCAGAGCCTTATATACAGAATAATAATTTATAAGTATAACAAAATTGAATGTGAATATGTTGCAAAATTGATTAAATACAGGATACTGTTTGAGAACATTTATAGGACTTGACTATGGAGATGCTTTGATTATAATATTATACCTTGTTACAAATGTTTTAAATAGACACTAGCGGTTAAGCCCCTAGAGGCCCCTAGGGTCACTTGAGAAGGAGAATTTTTTTTTAGGGGGGGTAGGCCCCTCCTCATTTTTAATTTTGGTTTTAAAAATTGTTAAAAATTTTATTTTTTCGGGGAATGATTTTTTATTTTTTTGGGGGGTTAGGGGTGTCCCACCCCCCAAGAAAATAGTTATAAACCTTCCCGGGACCTATCAGAAGCTACCCTGTTAAGGAGAACCCGATCGGTTCAGCGGTTAGTGAGATCCTTTGGTACAGACACACAGACATCCTGTTACTTTAGTATAAGGATATGGAATTTCTGGTAACAGTTATAGATGTGCTATGTTTTCTACATTGTAACTAATTGTAACATGTAAAGTTTAAAGGACAATTCTAACGTCTGAAATCTAAGATAAAAGCTATCCAATATGGACAAACAGACCCTAATCATAGAAAATCTTTTATCTTAAAATTAACTTAAGTCAGTTAAGGTTGTTTCGGAACAACTTTTTGACTAAATTGCTAAGTATTTAGCCCCAAAAAAAGAAATCTTTATATTAACAGATAGAAAGCTCTAAAAAAGCTAAGTTTATTGATATAATTTTAAACATTTAATCTTAAAACAGATAACACTGAAATTTGTCTAGTAACATGAAATAAACATTATATTTAAGATATTTTAAAATACAAATAACATTTTCATTGTTTATAATGAAAGAAACAACTCACTAAATGTTTACATTAATTTTATCTAAAAACATTTATCCATAAAATTTCATATCTTAAGGTATTCTGTCTCTTTTGCAACATTTAGCAAGAGTGAAATTTGTGAATTGTAGAAATACATCAAAGAAACTAAGGGCTGAAAAGCCCAACCACAATCCTAAAGCACTCCCTAGGTCAACAATCAAGTTGAAGGCATCATAGGCATAGACATCAGTCATTACATTTACCTTCTGCTTGATGACTAAATTGAAAAATGCATATTTGTGATATATCATATTCGCTAGCTCATTGAACTTAAATGTCATAGTTTTACAAGGAGGTAAGCAAGCAGCAGTACTTTTGAGTTCAAAACCTTCAGTAACTCTAGATATCTCTTGCCAGGCCTTTGGATCTATTTTAGTAGCATTTATGTCAGGTCCACATTTTTTGCCATTAGGAGCATTCCCTGAGATCCATGGAGGCAGGCAGCCATACCCATCTAGGAAATACTTTTGAATTTCTCTTTCAAAACATTCTCCATAACTTGATTTCAATCTTTCATAATCAGTGCATGTTATACCATCAAAGATGCTTGAATCATGAATATCAATTTCCATTTCATAATTATAACCTTGAAATTGTTGGTGTTCAACTGGACCTATTCTAAATGCTCCATTTGTTGACCTGGTAATTCTGAACCCAGTATCCATGGCTGAATCCTCCAGATAAACAATTGTCTTTTGTCTAGTTCTGAAGTACATTAAATCATCTATCTTGTCAGGTTTCATACAAAACCCCTGAGGAATCCTAAAGACTGTAGTAGTATCATTTTTGTTTGGATTGAAGTTTATTTTGTCCATAGTTGAAGAAAAGTATTCAACACTTGCAAAGTCAGATTTGAACAATCCATGTTTTAACTGCCGAAAGGATAAATTTCCATCCATTCCACTCCATGAGATTTTTGTAGAGTTGACTATCCTTCCATAAAGGAAATGCTTCATTGCTTCATATCCATATTCATTTGCTTTTGTATAGTTGAATTGGCCATTAAAACAGTAATAGACATTTGGATCAGGGATAGAATCTAATTGTGTGGTAGAATATTCTTGTACAATAGGCTTATTCCAGAATTGTTGTAGTGAATTCCACATTTGATATATGAAAATTCCAAAAAATATAAACTGAAAGCCAATTCTTATTAAGTTTGGGTCCATGATTGGTTACACCTGGACCCTCTAACAAGAACTGACGTAAATTTTCTTATGGGTAAATTGGAAATAATTAATAACCAATAAACTTTTACAATATTGATTTTACTTGTTTATTATAGTTGACAGGTTACCATTTCCTAACTTAAATAAAATAGGCCTCCACTAGAATGTTTTGTAAAAATTAACTTATACTTATTTATATTGTATTATTAGATGAAAAGAACATCAACAATATTTATGTTTCTATCTTCTTGACCTTCAAAAATTAAAAAAAAGCCATATTTGAGATAACCAATGAGATAACATAATTAAAATTCATCACACTGCAGGACTTTCCTGAAACTTACTTTACCCAACCAGAAATGAGACTCAATTAAAAAAATTCTGTAGGTTTCTTTCTGGTCCCCTTTCTGTTGAAATGAAATTGTCCAGCTTTTCATTATTCTTTATCAATACTAAAACATAAATTTATCTATAAGTTTGTTAGAGGCCAAATTATAGATTTATTGATTATTACCTCATAGTCACAAAATTTATAGGTTTGAATATTACTTTTAAGAATTCCTAATTTATCATATGCCTTAATCTCAGATACAGAAATAATTGGTTTTATGGTTGATTTAATTTTGTTAGCACCATACTAATAGACAACAAACAGAAATAGATAACATATACTTTATATTAAAGCATATACTATTCGAGTGCCCTTAGAGTCAACATTATTGTAGGATATTTCAGCCCAACATTGTATCAAAAACATAGAGAAAAAAATAAAAGAGAGGAATCGAAGCAACTAGAAGACGAAAATAGGCAGTGGGCCTAGAGGCCTACT
>LS057622.1:0-10766 GCA_900241095.1 Acartia tonsa
TTCTTAACAGAAATCCATCTATTCGAACTTTTTATGTTCAAAAGCGGGTTTGGATTTGTGGCTTATGCACGGCTGCCAATTTTCTGTTTTTGCACATCTTTAAATGTTGCTTCCTTTGGACAAGATTTTCCTTGTTTTCTAAAATATTTTAACCAGTAAAAGTCAAGACATTTGAAACCAACACATATAATTTCACACCTTTGAGGTAGTAGATTTTTAGTATCATTAGAGTTAGATTGTTTTTTACTTCTGATTTATTTGGTTACAAAAATCCATGTAAAGTTTCTTAAACGTATTATATGTAAAAGGTAAACCTGTGTACCTTAATTTCTCTAAAAATGATTATACAAGGACGTCCGAGCTTTTTTATCTTTAGGGAAGGTGAATGGTATCTATTGCACCCCCAACTTGAGAGAATATTCACAATTAGAAGGAATAAAACATTACTTTTTTATGGATCGTTGGACGACGACGTTCGTGTGTTTCAAGTACTGTTTTTTTTATTTCTAAGTAATTCTATAAATATGCAATATTAATTTTCTATTTCCTACTGGAAAAGAAAGAAATTAAAATTTGTTAAGCTTTAACTCATATTTTAGGGGTCACAGAGAAAGGGGTCCTACTTTTAAAATTTATTTTGGAGGTGGGTAAAAACTAAACATTTCGGGAGTGAAATATAAGAAAAAATACCTCGTTTGTAAGAGCTAGTGGCTAAAATCAACATTTTTTAGAGCAGTTTCAACGTTATCTTTTTTAATCATGGGAACCTAGCTCCTAAGACAATGGTCGGGCAATCAAAGGGTTGTTTGTCTTCAAAAATAATTCTGAACGTCGTATTCTAGGAATTGGAAGATAGGTTCATTTAATTTTTATTGTTCCGTTCCTGTAATTCTAAGAAAAAAGACCCTTAAATCTTATGATTTATAGAGAAGCTTTGCTCCTAAAATAACAAGTTAAGAAAAATAGCCTACAGAAGTTTTCTGCTACCTAAAATCTACAAACTTTTTAGGAGGTCTTAATTTGGTTGAACAAGGAAGACATTATCAATAAAAAGTTATCTATTATCTTGCAAAGTAGAGAAAACGTGTACACATCCTTATATAAAAGTAAAATGATGTCTATCTGTCTTCGTATTTTTATGTAGCTTAAGATCTCGCCAACCGCTGGACCATTTTGGTTCTGCTTAAAGAGTAATTTTTTGTATAAGATCAAGTATCAAACTGTTATAAAATTGCCATTTAGCTAAATCATCCAAAAATGGACGTTCACATACTTTAGCTTTTAAACTACGAACAAAAACTCTAAAAAAAGTCCCTAAATTTATCAAAGTTTCGCTGTTTAAAAAGCTACAACAAAAAACAAATTAGACATTTTTGTTGGCTTTGAAAAATGAGAAGAAGCCTCTCTCAACAAATATTTGATCTTGAACTTTTTTTTGACCCTCAAAAACTTTTTGGGTGTTCCTTTGTTTCCACAAAAGCGAAAAAGGGGCCGCAAATTTATTACTGCAGCAACAAAAATCACTCTAATACTTCATTAAACTTTTTTTTTTAAGATACCGTGGGTTTTCTCAAGTGCTATTAAAGATAGATGTCTTAAACTTTTCAGATAACCACGAAAAATTAATCCTATAACTTTTCATTTTCTTATTCACGGATATCTATAAATTTATAACTATTTTAAACGTCTCTAGTTTGACGTGGTATTATAAGAAGTCAATAAAATTGCTACTATAACATGATCCCAAATATCAAGAAGTTCTTTTTGAAGAAAAAAGTGAAAAACAAAAAAAACAAAATTTTAGTTTTCTTAATTAGGAAGGGGAGAGGACAATGAAAGTCAATTTGATTTACACCCCTTTTTATCTCCCAATAATCTTATCATTGCATAATTTCTGATAAGAAAAATTGGGAGGTAGATTATTTATTTTCCATTGTTCTAAATCCCTGTATCCCTGTGCTTAACTGAGTTTGATTGGATTTAATCTTGGGTGGTCTCTCCCTCCCAATGATCTATTAATGTCGAATCAATGCAGCAAAAAACAAGATTTTTTTCTTCTTTTTCAAAACTGTCGACATTCTAAACAGATTCAATGGTTATGCCGACTATATAACAATTAATATAAGTGATCATAACTGACATAATATCGACAAGTCATTTTTTAATGACATTCTTAGATTAAAAGTGTTTATTGCTGACATATTGTCAACCGACATAATGAAATTATATTGACATTATATTACTACTCACTTATGTTGATATTATAACTGCAAAAAAATTTGCAGTGCTAAGTGCAATGTATCTAAAATACTTTCTTAAACCTTTTAACAGCCCTTCAAGGCTCATAACCCCCTGGTAAATGTATGTGCACGCCACTGGCATAGTGTATAACTCTGCCCCACACTTCGTCATATTAAAGAGATTAAAAAACAATTTATTTTGCCACGAGTTAAATATCTTTTTCGCTGTTTCGTCCGGCGCATTTTGGATATTAGCAGGAGCTTATAATAATTTTACATTTCAGATAAAATACAGCGATCTTCAGGGATAAGACAATTGACGATAAATTGATTTATACCCTAATTATTATTAAGATTGTTGGTTGAAAAGTTTGGACACTATTAGTAAGGAACCAACCAATCAAAATTCAATTTAAGTAACCAAAGTTTTTATGGCAAGAAATAAGATTTCGTGGATATAAAACTTTGGTAATTTGCAGTCCAATGTTCCCTCCCTCCCTGGATAGAATGAACTATTTCATAGAATGCTAAAAAAATCCAGTAAGTGAGGGAACATAGGACTGTAAATTATACCCAAATTTTCTCATTCAATGTCATAAAACTTTGGGTACTTTGATTAAATATTGATTGATTGGTTCGAACCAGACGTGTCTAAACTTTTAAACCAATGGTCTTAATTGTCTCTTAATCGTGGACATATAAGTTTAAATAATCAGGATTGATAAAATCTAAATAATATCAAATCTATTATTAAAATAACATTTTTGTCTGCTGTGTTTAGCTATTTTCTTTTTAGTTCAGTGAATTAAGGATATGACAATGGACGAAATATTATTTAAAATTTAAGAAATTATATCTTTTTGGTAGCTGAAAAATTAGTGGGGAAAATATGGGTGTTATATTAGTTTAACTGCCATTGGCCCCTCCCTCCCTGGTTAAGACAGATTTTGAAAAATGGATCTTTTTTCTAATCTTGTGTTTAACATTGAAAATATTGGTTTTTAATATAAAAATACATTCTTTTATATATTGAATAAACTATTTTATTTAATAAATTTTCTATATTTAAAGAATGAATCAATTAAATTTACGCAAAATGAAAATAATGAAGAAGGACAACTTTCTTAGTCGAATTCTTGGTATTATATTGTATCGAATCGTCCTAGGAATCAATATATATTTAATATAAAATCAGTGTGTATAAATGGAAGACATAAAACAAGTATACATATATCTAAGTAGTGCAGCAATAACAATAAATTTTTTTTGTGAAAAACTTTTTTTTTAATAAAAACTTTTTAAAATTTGTTAACATAGCTCTTATAATCCTTATTATTGACGATGCTTTACTTCATTGGGCCTAGCGAGCACAGAACCCTCCTTTGTTTTTTAATTATCTGAAATTAAGGGGGGACTAGTTTTTTCCCTTATGTTTTACCTGTAAGAGGCCTAAGGCTGCAGCCTTGTTGCCCTAACCCTGTAAGCCTACCCTAAACCAAAATTTTAGGTTTATTTTAGGCGCTATGAGAGAAACCATCGCTATTTCTATTTTGAAATGATTAAAATCCGTCTTTAAACAAGAAAGTTAAATAAATTTTTATAATGATTAGATAGACGTGTTAGTTATAGAGGAGCTACTCTTCTACAAATTAAAACTTTTAAAACCTAAAACTTAAAATTACAGTCTCAAGCACAATTTAAAATCTTTGTAAAGTGCTTTCAGATGCTAAAATTCACATAAAACAACAAAAAAATATATGAAATAGCTCCTTTGATTAAAGATTAAAAAATCAATAAACTCATATAAAAGATATGTTTTACTTCAATCATTAGGGGAGGAACGGTATGTAGATTATCTGCATGACACTACTTAATAAAACATATCTTTGATATGAAAGAATTGTCTAAATGTTTTAAAACTTTAAAAGATTCCCTTTCGGCTAGTATAAAGAAAACATACCATAATAAAAATGCAATATGTCTGTCTGTGTGTACTAAAAGATCTCAAAAACTGCTGGGTTGATTTAATTCTCCTTAACAATGAAGCTTCTTATATACTACAATATTGGAGGCAAATTCATTTGCCTTTTGCTAAATATTTATTTAGCTACAATGTATGAAACATTAAGATGGTAATCCATTTTAAAAGTCCTTTCGGCCTAATTAATAGCTTTGTAAAAAGAGGTAAAGAAATGAGAAGGAGGGAGGCTTTTAACGTGAACTACTGAAAAGAAAATAATAGAGATACCAAGACGGTTGAGAGCATTACATTTTTTGCCAGTCTTACATTGAAACTCTTCTAACTTTTTAGGACTTTCCTTAACTTAAGTTTTTTTGGGCATGATTTTACTTAAAAAGCATCACAAATGCGTTTTTATAGTTAATCTAATATTCATATAAAAGTAACTTGATATCCTTCTGTCTGTGTGTGTGTGTGTGTGTGTGTAGCGAATGATCTCTCTAACCGCTGAACCGATATGGTTCTCCTGTAGAGTGTAGCTTATTGAAGTTTCACTTTCAAGGGATCGATTATAACTCATTTGGATGAGGGTGCCTTCACCATTCTAAGATATATCGCCTCTAAAATTATAGAGGCGAAGGCGCTATTTTTTTACACAATAGGATAACAAACAATCTAAATTATATTGAATCTGTTGTTGCTGAAAGAAAACCATTTTACTGTGGGAATACTAAAATCTATGAGAACCTTAAAAACTTTTTACAAGAAACAAGGACGATTTTGTCCTTTTGAGCTTAGGGTTTTCAAATTTTGGTTCAGTAAAACTAAAAGCAATGTCACAAAAATGACTTGAATAGTAGTTTCATTGCTACATATTATTTTTGTTGTTGTTTATTTCCCTTAAAATATGAATGTCAAAAAAAAAGGAAAAAAAGTTTGCGAGACGATGATAAGCATAATTTGCAATCAATATTACAAAGCAAACATTATATTATTACCCCGTTACATACAAACTATCTACAATGTAGTTGAATTTTTATGCCAAATGCAAACCAAAGTAATTTTTGCTGGATTTAAAACGGTTCGTAACCATGTAGAAAAAATAGATATAAAAATAAAATTTCTTATAAATAGAAATTAATTTAGTCATACATTTTTTTCTTATTTTTGTTCACATATCTAACAATAAAATAAATAGAAATCTTTTTTTAATAATTTTAAATAGGGTTTGATATTATCGTCCTATCGAATCAAAAAGTTTCATTAATTAATACAATTTAATATAAAAGCAAAGAAATAACATTGTATATAATTGTACATTAGTATGCTGAAATAGATATCAACAATAAAGAGAGCTTTTTAAGCGGAAAAGTTGCAGGCATTTAAACTTCATATCGAATCCTTTTTAAAAGTGGTGCATTTTTTAAAAAAAAAGTGCGATTTCATAATCTATCCTTGTCCTATCACTGTATCTTAAGTTTTAGCAGGGAGGGATGGAACAATGGATTGTAGATAATGTTAACCAACTCGTTCTGTCATAGATTTGTTGGGGATGATATTAGATTTTGATGAGATTGTGTAAATTAACTGTTTCCAAAATTTTCTACTGTCAATTCAAACTACTTCAGGAGTAATTTTGTTCATTATAATTGGGGGTTATATCAATTTATCGTTCATTGTCTTATCCCTAATTTGTATAAAAATTACTGATGTAGTTTACTTGCGGATTAAATGTATTTACTCAGAGACTAGCGGCTACTTCATTACTTTCATTCAACTACAAGGGAGTGGATACATTTTAATTATCACATTTTTTCAATAAATTTTATGAATCTAAGACTGTAGCATAACACACCATAACTAAAAATGTTCAAAGTTGTACTACTGCTGCTATATCAGATGCGTTATACAAACATTAAAAGTAAGAGTAGGAGTGAAAGTCTTAGATGAAAACAGGCTTTACTTAATGCCATTACATAGTTAGGACTTCCAGTTAGTGTCCTCAAAAGTAGTAATTAGGTATATATGATATACATATTTTATGATACATTTTTTAAGTTTGAATATCTGCATGGAAAATCCTGTAACAATAAATTATAAGCTTAAAAATTTTTCAAAGATTAATAGATTTCTGAAATGGCGATTTCTATTACGATTTGACACAAGGTGTAAATTACGTATCAAAAGTACGCCCATTATTATTTTATGACATTTTTCTTCGTTTTTTTTTGATTTATTTATTTTCTATGGATGTTGTCATTCTTGTTTTTATTAGAAACAATAAAGTTTATCATTTAATTTTGAGTAATTTTTCGCATGTGCCCCTTAATATAACAATTAAACAATGTGCATTATCAGGGAGGGAGGAGACAATTGACTGTAAATTATACTGGTACCCAATGTTTTATAAAGATAAACTCTCATTGACTGGCTTTAAAACTTCGGGTACTTTTTGTAAATCTTTATAAGGAGGTTGTACAAATCTTTAGTATCCAAATTTAATTATTTTAATTGTGTAGTTAGTTATTAATATTTTATATGTATAACTGTTAACCCTTAACCTACTTACACATATCTAATTAACATTTTTTTTCGTATTTTACTTATTATATTATGTATGATTATTTCTGTAAAACGAATAAATCCTTTCAACAACAACATATTACAGAAGCGTTCTTGTGAGTAAAATTTGTATCTAAAGTTTTTAACCACTTTATCTTATTTGTTAGCGTAAAAAAATTTTGGTACTTTTATTGAATTTTGATTAATTAATTACAAAATATTAGAGTCAAAACTTTTAAGAAAGAAAGGCTGTTCTAAGATTGGTCCTATCGATTTCAAACTTTGCTTGGTCATTCCTGCTATAGTCAGGTACGATTTAGAAAGCGTAGCAACTTTATAATCGTTCCAAGAATGTCCGTACGTCCATTTTAAACATGTTGATTTTTGACTTTTTTAAATTCAAAGAGTTATAGAGTAGATTGTTATATAATAAAAAAAAACTGTTTTTGCTTCTAGTCAAATACAGAAAAAATCTTAACAAAAACAATGTTTGCTAAAAAGGTGCTAAAATGTTTATATTTGTTTATATTATGGGAATGATGAGTATTTATATAAAAAGTGCATTATTCATTATTCAATAAATAAGTGTATAAAAAGTTTAGATGTATAATCTATGCAACTACCTTGCCGAATTGGTGGAGACCTTTTTCGTCTGCTATTATATTACCTTCTGTTCTTTTGTAACGACTTAGCTGTGTTATTATTTAGACGCTATTAGCTGATATTCAAAAATCCAATTGAAAGTCGGCACAGGGTCCCTACCCCGTGGGTAGTGTTACACATAGAGCTCGTGTCCAGCTCTATTCTTTTACTTTAATTTTCATTAATAGTAAAAATGCTATTTAAAAAGTATTTTTTAAAAACTAGCGGCTTCTCCACTTTATATTTTACTAGCGGCTTTGACCCATGAGGTAGTTTTTAAGAAAATAAAAAAAAAAAAATTCTGGTGCTCCGAATCATAATCTCCCCCCAATTTTTTTTTTTTAGGGGCGGGGGAATTTCATTTTTTGGGGGGGTTGGGGGTGTCCTAACCCCCAAGAAAATAGCTTAAAACCACCACAGGACCAATAGGTATATACCCTGAAGAGTAGAATCCGATCGGTTCAGTGGTTACCGAGATCTTAAGGGACAGACGGAAGGACGGACGGACGGACAGACATCAAGCTACTTTGTATTATAGATTGTCATTTTTTTCTAGTGGCGATTTCTACGGAAAAGTAGAGGTTTAATAAAAATAAAGTAAACTTTTGACATTAATTGTTAATAAATCCCTAAGTGCAACATGCTTAATAGCAGATTTACGTATGTAATCAAAAGCACTACTTAAATTTCATAATCTGTCCATAAACAAGATTATATGTATTCTTTGAAGTAATAAAGTTATTAAAAATTATTTCATTTCAAATCTCACAATTACAGGGAGGTAAAGTACATAAGACTGTAAATTACACTGGTACCCAAAGTTGTAAAACATTTCTCGATTGGTTACTTCTTAGTTGGTTAAAACTTTGAGTGTCCAAACATTTCAACCACTAAGTATGATTTATAGAAAAGGGTATTTTGTATATTGTCAGTGGGGCGTGCATTGATTTTTCCGCCCATTGTCTTATCCCTTATGATCCCTGATAATAATGCTTTGACATAATTTCTAAAGGATAGTGGACAAAATAATGCCACGGTCGTAGCGGTCATGTGTCTTGCGTCATATTGGAAGGGTGACACAAATTTCAGATCTCGTTTTCGCTATTTGATTTACTATTATTCTCTATAAGATAAAAGCGATGTTTGCTAGATCATCTAATTCGCTATTCGCTATAATATAAAGATAAAATTTTCTCAAATCGCCAAACCTGGGGTTTAAATTTTGCGTAACCCTTCCAACCTGACGCAAGACGCATAACCGCTACGACCGTGGCATTATTTTGTCCACTATCATTACATTTGTCTCCATTTTGTTGACAAACTAGACTTGGTGTGCATTCACTACCGTATATTGTAATATCTCCATAATACTTCATATTCACAAAAAGACACATGGAAAATAACCAATAGGAGGCATTAAATTATAAAAGGGGAGCAAAAAGGTGATTGCAGTTTGATCTTTTTAAATTATATGCGGTTCTATATATATTTGAATTTTTTTGCGGCATTGAATACATACCGCTAGGCCTATTTGATTCTTCGAGTTAAAACCATGATATATATTACAACACAGTTATTGGGTAAACTATTACTGTAAAGCTATTATAAATTTATAGTTACAGATAAGTTGAAGAAATCAACTCTTGTCGCGACTACTGATTTCCTAAGCATTAGACTGACTAAATCTAAAGTTAGACTAATCATAAAAAGATTTTGTTACTTTAATTTGCAATATGTTTTTTTTTTACCTAAAGTAAGATATTTAAATGGAGAAGATAAAAAAGTTTCATGAAATTAGTTAGGGAGATCATAACGGACAAATAGAAACCTTAAAACTTAGAACTTAGTAATGTGTAAATCAAGGGGTAAGACACTCTATTTAACTTTACTCAATTACTTGACGGCTATGATAATAGGTTACATACCTATTCGTTTTAGGATATGATGACTTTCAGATCATTTTGATTGCGACATATCTAGGATAAATACCACAAAAACTGTTTTATAAATCCTTTAATTTATAACACGCGACCACAGTGCGTTCGAAGGTGCTTTGACTTTTGTGTCAGAACCTAAATTTAGACATATTGCATTTTATTACCCTAGGTTAGGTAACTTCATTTCACTTTTCAATAAAATCTAAAATGCAGCCGTTTTTTTTAAAATTAGATTTGAAAATTTCATGTTCAATTTTGATCCATTAAGAGTTACTGCATAATTATGACAAGAAAAGATTATTTATTTAAAATTTTTAACAAGTTTGCTTTTATAAAGTTCTTCATAAAACCACTACTGAAGTGAGTTGATTCATGGCCATTTTTATCAGTTGCTTTGCTAAGGTCACGGAAATTCAGCCTTAAATAAATCATATATAGAGAGGTTTTATGACAGACTTTATAAAAGCAAAGTTGTTCAAAATTTTGAATAAATAATATTTGCATTGAAGTGAAATGAAGTTACCTAACCTAGGGTAATGAAATGCACTATTTAGGTTCTGACACAAAAGTCAAAGCACCTTCATATGCACTGTGATATACGTATGTACATCTATAATACAAAGTAGCTTGATGTCTGTCTGTCCGTCCGTCCGTCTGAATCTTAAGATCTCGGTAACCACTGAACCGATCGGATTCTACTCTTTTTTTATCACCTCTTGAGGCAAAGCCCCTAGAGGCTAGGGGCGAAACCGCAAGTATTAAATATAGTACATGTAATCAACTGAAGGGGGTATAGGGGATAATCAACAATGAAATAAGAAATTAGGCACATTCTTTTGGAAGAAAAAGATCTTTTCCATTCTATTCAAGATATATTACATTTTATCATTTTCATCATATTGTTTCAGTCATGACTACATATATAGAAATAATTATCATTGCTTGTGATTTGATAAGTTCCCAAACTGTATCTAGCAGGACAATATGATTGTCTAATTAATAAACCTTTGGAAACGTTTTTTACCAGCTAAATATAATAATGAAAGCTTAACATTTGATTAAAAATACAAAATAAATAAATAATAACATATACCTTAGTCATTTTGTTTTAACTCATCTACTGACAAATGCAAAATTGCGACTTACATTTTAAGGCCTAAATTATCGTATTAACAATACCAATGCAATGGGTTAACTTTACACCACATAATGGTTAAATAGGGTTAAATTTCGGTCCCGTGTTTGTGCACTAAATTAAAAGTAAAAAAGACCTTTTGAATGATTGAAAAATAGTGGCCTCTGAGTTTACTAAATTTAGTACTTTCTATAATATAAACTTTTAATATTTATTAGTTAAAAATAAACTTTGATAAAGATTTTCCTAAATTTGTTTATATTTAATAGAATTAAAGTACAACAAAATAT